>VDFB02269014.1:0-36539 GCA_007258455.2 Sequoia sempervirens | reverse complement strand
TTGATTGAATATTTTAGATAAAAGATTCACACTTTCTTTCCATTTAAAAGATAAAATACAATTGTTGAAGGAAATATTATAGGGTTATTCATTATGTACATTTTTACAATACATAATAAGCTAACTCTAGATAACTAGGACTGCTAGATACAACTTGTCAACTCATTACATCAAAGTAGGAAAATGACTATTTTGTAGTTAAGACACCAAATAAAATTAGACATGAAGTCCTAATTTGATTCTACTAACAAAGATAAGGAAACTAATTTTGTAGGCATGCTAAACATATGGAAAAGGTGTTGGTGATGAGCGAAAGAGTTTTCTTCTTTACGAAAAAGTCCCACTAGTGGCAAAGAGTTTTAAATTTTCCAATAGCTCCTGGCTAACTCGACTATAGGTTCAATCCCTATTGTTGCAGGTTCATAATCCTTTGCCTATGGGTTATCAGATCTTATGGCTATAGGTCAACAATGGTTTATTGGTTATGAATTATTGCTTCCTTCTTGCTAAATGTCAGATTATTTTTGCACACAAGGAACTTATTCATTATAATCAACATAATTCACCATAATATTTCATCATATTTTTGCAATAATCACATACACATGAAAGTATCAATCAGCTTATCGGCAGTTACTTCTAATACTTTATAATTGAATATTGAGTCTTTGGGAATGCCTAAAAATGTTATGGAAGTATCATTGGAATAAATGAAATAGCCGTAATTAAAATAACAATTCTACAACCCATTAGTACTCATGGCATAAAGAATGGGGCCATAGGTTTTACACACATCCTCATTAGTGTTCAATTTAGATTGAAAATCTGTAAGCTTCTTGTCAAGTTGGTGTACCTTACATTGAGTTGACGTACAAACGGTGGATTGGTGGTCAAAGCCTCCCTTAGTATGATCATATGTAGTAGTGTTACAAGATGTTAGAAACATAGGTATAGATTCATAATTTGGATAAAAAAAGATTTTAATAAATTGAGGGTCATTTGGATAGTAGTAGTTTCGTGTCTACTGTAACAAATTCTTAAATTTTTATATTTCCTATCATGAACACGCATTTATAGTTGATTTTAAAGAAAGGTTCATGCATTCAAGGTTTGTTTGCATCAATTGAGCTTGATATTCAACCACTTAGATTTTAAGCACACTATTTTGCATCAATGTAGAGTCAAAGATTATGACCTCATCAAAGGAATCAATTTTTATATTGTGACAAATTGATTCTACATTCTGAAAATCTACATTCGCTCAATGATTTGAGAGATAAGCCATCTATTTCTCACATCTAATATCATAGACATGCTTTCATTTTATTATCATTTCCATGTATTAACTCATTGAAGCTTAATTTGAGTTTGATTGTTTGTATATTTCTAATCAGAAAGTATTTAACATTATGAGATTTTTCATCTCAAAGTTTTGACAAATTTGACATTCTTTAGAACCGTATAATTTTTCCTTAGAGTTTAAATCTCAATTTCACATTTATATTTTTACATAGAAGGCATGTCCCTATTTGAGCTTCTAAAGCTCATTTTTCTCGTCATGGTTCACAAGCCTCGAGAGGCCCTACAAGGGGGTTAAATGAATCTCAACCATGCATCATTTTTCATCATTTTTTCGACATGCCTGTTGAGCTCCTCTCGATCTTTTCCTAGAATCTCTGGGTGCTGCAATGGAGCCACCAGTGCCCACTTGATGGTCACAGAGGATGTGTCTGTACCTACGGTAATCATGTTCTACACAACAGAAGGAAAAACTGGAACTGCAACTGAGGAAAGAATCACCAACAGAGAGATTTTAGGGCCTTTCAAAATTATAATAGAAAGGGTTAAGAAAAGCATACCAGGGCAGTGGCCTTCACCACATCGTCTTTACTGTCAGATTGAATGTCATGGTCGTCTAGATTATAGATGAGAAGATCGATTAAGTCTTGATCATGCATCCCCAATTTCTCACGGTGCTTGCCAACGAATTTCTGGATAAAGGAATCTCTTTTCTTCTGTAGCTTTTTCATGGTGAATATGAGACCTTGCAGATCAAGCCACTTGAGAAATGGCGGGTAGTGGCCGACTACAAATACACCATATAAATAGAAAGTTTCTTCTACCATCTTCTTTAGGTAATTCCCTTCTTGGAAATCCTCGAAATCATGAGATCTCAAGACTCTCTTGCTGTCAACCATGCACACAATTATATTAGATGTGAGATCGGAAAGCCTGAATTTCATGTTTACTGGCACGACTTCTTGATGGAAACTCTCAAATAGGGAACCAATGCTGGTGGAAAATTCCTATATACGCAAGTGTTTGAAGGAATCGATTATGTTTGTAGAGAAGATCTCGATGGTGCACATATTTTGAAGGTCTCGCAATTGTGAATTGTAGGGCAGGAGAGAAAACATTTCGTAGTCATAGCCCAAAAGCTTTCTTGCAGCCGTCTGTCGGCGTGATGCCAAGGCTCTGTCATTTGTTGTAAGCCATTGTTTTGCGCACTCTGAGGAGGTGACGACCAAGACTAGGTGGAAACCAAGGCGAAGATGCATGATGGGCCCATAACGTTTGGAAAGAGAGGCCAAAAATATGGTGAATGGCATTCTTCTTTCTCAGTAGATGCAGATGCTCGATTATTGGCCACGATGGAGGATGTGGTTTGAAATCCGCTGCTATTACGCAAACAATAAACAACCGAACAAAGAAAAACTATCCTTGATACACAAATTGTTTGAAAGTAAAATCATTATCCCATTTCGCATCTTTTAAAACTAAAATTTCTTAAAATGAGTAAATGGGGGAAAATCAACCTAATAGTGTGTGTGTTCTAACGAAAAAATTTTGACCATAAAAGGGTTTGAAGCACTATTTAAATTACCCAATTGCTTGGTGTGCAAAAGCAGACAACCCACTCGAATCTATAAAACTTCTAGTTTCATGCCGATATATATAGAAGGGAAGTAGAAATAGCTCCCTAGCTGATCCTTCACTTGAAACTGATATGCGAAGTTCCTGCCGGGTGGGATAGGGTAAAATTGATTCCCAACAAACCATCTTGCCATGAGTTTCTTCTATGTTGCACACCATATGGGAACCATGATAGAACATTCCTGCTTGCAAAGAAATACCAACAAAAAAGGACTGCGTAAAGAGTACGGAACAGAAAATTACCATGACAACAAGAAAGGTTCATCCAAGCTATTGTAGACATTTATCGTCAAATTTCCATTCATCACATAATCAACTTGAGCTCTAGAAACTGACAATTGAGAAGAATCCCCTACCCAATACAAAACCAAGAATAGCAGTTTTCATAAGAAAACAACCCCAAGTCGATATAGTCCCTTGCAATGTACTAATTTATGCTTCTGCCTTGACCAATAAATTGTGGCAACATTCTAATCTCATAAATTAAGGTAGCATGTTACATGGGTGTACAAAAATGGTAGCTTTCAAACAGAGTATGGACATTTATCAGGTTACGCGTCAGCTCAAATACCATCATCAAAGTTAAGATTTGTTACTTGGCTGAGGGAAAATGAAATGGGCATTAGTGGAGGGGAAATAGATATTTGTTTAGAAAACATACACTGAGTGTTGATATGATGTGAAAAGTTCTCTAGTGGAATGGTGATCTATATGACCGTGCTTGATCCATTATCCTAGCAGATCTGCATGAGGTAATACAACTGGGAGAGTAAAATGGAACCGCTTCTTGACAACAAAATCCCATGGCTACGTCGTAGCATTTGATTGATTTTGTAGATTGCAAATGGTTAGGTGGGTGGGCCGCCCCTCGATGAGCCTAAAATATGCTCATAATTTGATGTTATGATAAACTATTAAAATGGACTGTTTTGTCAGCTGTTTAAACCCTAGAAACTTTTTATGGGGATATCCTGTAGCAAGACACTTTTATATTCCTACAGCCTATTGTGTTGACTTGATTGCATTTATTGCCCTGTTGACTCCCAAAAATGGCTGGTATATCGTATACAGTTTTTGAATGGTGAAGTAGATTTGAAATGTGTGATTAAGGAATAGATATCGTGTATGTACCATATGCCTTTTCTTGCGTGTTTGTTACCTTTTGTTTCACAGGTTGTTGAAGAATGATCAAGTCAAGTGCAGCCGATCTCGGCCTTGCAGTAAAGCCCATTTCCTGCACGACTTTGAGGAAGCTCCGCCAAAGACTCTTTGACCGAAACCGATTTGGAAAGATTTTTTAATGGAAAGTCAATCTGGAGAGAGTGGAGCGCTAGATTCTCTCTGAATCGGGTTGAACACATAAATTCATTTATGAAGTTTGTTCCTTGATTCAGGGATATACTTATCTGGCCATCTTTCTTTGATGTAGCCAGTTAGTTACAGTTGTTCTTTAATTTAAAAATAAGATACCTCCTGGCACAGGTAGTGGTAGAAGATGAATAGAATGAGTAATAGATGATTTTTAGGTAAGATAGAAACAACAGAGCAGAGATCATGTAAGAATTGTATGATAATGAAAGATGTAACTGCTTGACTGGCTGAGTTTATTGTTAGTTTCCACATCAACAAAGCAATGTATACCATTCTGTTTTCATGAATAAAGTTTGATGAAGTTCTGAGTTTAGCATCTATGTAATCAGTAGATGCTTGCTAAGGGGCCCACTTAGTATCTATAGCTAGTTAGTTAGTTGTTATTCTCTGTTGATCTTCAGTTAGCTTTCATCTTTGAAGTTTTCATACAAACTCAGTCTTATAGTGCTCCTATAGGATAGAGAGTCCATCCCTGATCGCTCCTTACAAGATAAGACCAGCCATGGTTTGTGCTACCATAGTCAAGTATACGGTTTTAATCAAGCATAGTTGAGTTAAATAATTCTGCATTACCATTTTGTAGCATAGATAGAATTTCTTTCCAGTATGTATTTTTGCTAAGATTTGACCAAAACAAATTCCTAGTGCATATATTTTGCTGTACCATTTAAAGTCTACGTCCCCTGGTTTGACAAGTAAATGAATATCCACAGCGATATTAATCACTCTTGTTAGAATGTCCACCTAGGAAAGTTTTCACTGTGGATATCTATATCCTTTGTGAGGCGGTTTCATTTTGGCACCGCTAAGCCGATGATGTCTAACTAGGACTCGACAAAGTCATTTTCAGCATTAGTTTAGTCTATTAGTCAAAAAAATTCAAAATATTTCAAGCCACTACTCACCGTATTGCATGCATAGAAGAAGAAGAGATGCACTGGGAAGGTTCCTCCCTGAAAATCTATTTATTGAACTACCATTTGACCCAGCTGATAACAAACCCGAGGAAAATCCATTTGCTCTACTATTCCAACACCCAGACATGGCAAATAATCCACCTAATAATCCACCTCCTGCATTTGAGTTTCCCATTGTTCCCCAACAAGATACTGATAATTTTAAAAACATCCCCTCTTCCTTACTTCCAAAGTTTTATGGCCTGGTCACAGAAGACCCAGAAACCTTTATGTTTGAATTTGATGTCCTCTGTCGCAGTTATGACTACAACACCGACACTCATAAACTAAAGCTATTTCCCTCCACTTTGAAGGAGGGAGCTCTCAGATGGTTCATGAGTCTAGGAAGAGCCGTTGTAAATAGTTGGGCAGCTTGCGTAGATCTAAATTCCTTGAAAAATATAAGGAATATTGTAAGAGCGCCGAAAGCGTGATGACATATTCAAATTCGCCATAAGGAGGATGAAAGTCTAGAATATATTTCAAGGTTTTTGTTTTCATTAAAAAAGGAACTCAAACCACACTCTCAATGAAGACTCTCAGAAACTACTCTTTCTAAGGGGAATCGGTGATGCTTGTATAGATGCCCTGGACCTGATGGGAGGAGGTGATATAACCCAACTACCTTGGGATGATATAAAGAAAATATGTCTTAACTACTCTCGAGCAATAGTTAAGAAAGGTTGAGGTCATCATGTTATAGTGGGGAAGTCTTCTTCTAGTGGAGTTTCCCAGATGGAGATCACAAATTTGCTATCTGATTTCAAGCAGGACATCATTAATAATATGGCTAAGCAATAATTGGACACTCATGCAAGCTCTCTAAAAAACACATGCAGCCGAGAAGCCATCGAAGTTCCCGCCCCATCAGACAAAAGAAGCGTGATTGTAGATGCAAGATGGTGGCTAATTTGGAAGCCAGACAACTGCCTACTGATTTCAAACTAGTGGAAGGTGATGATGATCAAGTGTTCTTTGTTGCACAAAGGAGACCATGGGCCCAAAGGCAAGGTATGCCTCAAGACCCTTTAAATTTTGGTAATCCCTATTCTGGCTATAATAACCAATGGCAACAAGCATATTGACCACCACCACCATGGAATCCACCTCAACCAAGTTGGTCTAATTATCAAACCCCACAGTGGCAATCTCCTCAAGGAGGTTGGCTACAGCCACAAGGTCAATGGACCCCACCTTCAGGAAATTGGCAACAAAATCCTCAATGGAGAGGTCCTCAATAATGGCAAAACTAGTCTCCTGGGTTCCTGCAGCCTCCACAACCACAACAACAGGCCCTTATGTCATTTCCCGCAACTACCACAAACTCGGACTCCTAAAGCAACGCTTATATGCCCCTCGGGCCAACAACAAGGCTCTTAATCCCAATAATAAGCAACAGCAGCAGCCTCAACAGCCTGTGTATATTTTTGAAGCCAACCAATATCAAGCTTATGCCTTAAATGTTAATGACATCCATCTGAGGTCTGGAACTACTTTACTTGCTCCCAAACCACCTCTGATTACAGAAATATCTGATTCACCCCTTGAAGAATCTAATGCACCTGCTGTTTCCACTGAGCACATACCTATACCCGATACAATTTCTATGGAACCTGTTCTATAGAGACAAGATAAACCACCTTTTCCTCAGAGGTTACAAAGTACTGAATCTAAACTCATGGAAGAACCCACTTTTGATATTCTAGATCAGCTCAAAAATGTGCAAATTCAAATCCCTTTGTTTTAGGCTATTAAAGATACCCTTATTTTGAAAAGCTATTAAAGCAGCCCGCTTAAAGAAGCCCCGACGAAAGAAAAAGGATCCCTAAATAATCTATGTCTTAGGAAATTCACGATATAATGTTGGGAAATGTAGTCATTCCAAAGTATATTGACCCTCGAAGCCCCAGAGTACGATACATATAAATGGCCAAGTTGTAAAAAAATGTTTTGATCAATTAGACGTACCATTAATGTAATGACAAAGCATACTATGAACTCCTTGAATATTTCAAACATTAGGTCTACACCCACAGTTCTGCAGCTTGCAGACAGCTCCACAGTCAAACCTGATGGGATGATAGAAGATGTAATTGTCACTCTTGAATCTTGGGAGTATCCTGCTGATTTTACAATATTATCAGTTAAGGCAACTTTAGGAGGGTATCCAGCTATCCTTGGTAGGCCATGGTTAGCAACTGCTGATGCTTTTATAGGATGGCGTTCTAGAGATATGACCATTTCTGATGGGCAGTCCACAAAGAAATTGGCTTTGTATCCCATCAGCTAAAACCCCTAACTAGATTTCCATCCTAAACCTCGCTTGGCCGATGTGGGAGAAGAAACTCAATAGCCAATTCTTTTGGCTCAATTGATGATGCTTCAAATGATCCATTCTCTCAACTTCAAAGTGAAGATGCTTTGCTTTTTCAAATCTCTACAATTTAATCTTGATGCATATTTATTTGATCCAAGTGACAGTCAACATCAATGTTTCCTGCAGCAGCTAGATTCCAAGAGTTCATTGCCTAAACTTTCGACAATTTTTCATAACCTGCTTCCACAAGAGGTACAAACATTACCTGTTGATTCTATGAGTAATCTCATTAAGTAGATAGAATTGTCTCCAAATCATTGTTTGAATGTTAATAGTAAGTTGTCTCAGTCTCAAGAGGATGACTTATTAAAAATGCTACAAGAATAGCATAAAGCTTTTGTATGGGAATATGGGGACATGTAAGGAATAGATCCTCGAGTCTGTACTCATAGGATATATATCAAAGAAGATTGTTCACTAGTTAGACAACCTCAGAGAAGAGTAAATCCAACACTTAGAGAAATAGTGAAAAATGAACTTCAAAAGTTGCTTGATGCTGGTTTTATTTACCCAATTTCTGACAGCCAATGGGTTTCTCCATTAGTCATTGTCCCCAAGAAAGGAGGAAAATGGAGAGTATGTGTAGATTACAGAGAGTTGAACAATGCCACTAAGAAAGATCATTTTCCATTACCTTTTGTAGACCAAGTACTAGATTCACTGTCTGGTAAAAGATATTTTTCCTTCTTAGATGGTTATAGTGGGTATAATCAGATAAAAATTACCCCTGAAGATCAAGACAAGACCACTTTTACCTATCCATGGGGAACATTTGCTTATTCGGTCTTGCCTTTTGGCTTATGCAATGCACCAGCAACATTTCAGAGAGCAGTAATTAGTATATTTGTTGATATATCTCATGAATGTATGGAGATTTATATGGATGATTTCACTACATATGGAGTCACATTTGAAGAAGCACTGGTGAATTTAGAAAAAAGTATTAAAAAGGTGTAGAGAGCAAAATTTGTCTCTAAACAGTGAAAAGTGCTTTAAATGATGGAATAGCTGGTGCATTGTTTTAGGTCATCATATTTCAAAGAATGGAATTCAAGTTGACCTTGCTAAAATTGAAGTTATTCAGAATTTACAAACTCCTGCAAAACAAAAAGATGTTAGAAGTTTTCTTGGTCATGCAGGGTATTATAGAAGGTTTATAAAAGACTTTAGTAAAATTGTCAGTCCACTTTATGCTTTGTTAACAAAGGATTCCCAATTTGAGTGGATCGAGGCCTGTGAAAAATCCTTCCTGCAGCTAAAGGACTTGCTTACCAAAGCCCCTGTTCTTCAAGGTCCAAAATGGAACCTGCCTTTTCACATACATGCTGATGCGTCCGATTTTGGTATAGGAGCAGTTTTAAGTCAAAAAGAAAATTCAATTGAGCATGTGTTATCTAATTTTATCAAGAAAAACCTTCAAGGTCCCGAAGCTCAACTATAATCGCTATTTAAAAATGAATTGCTTGCGTAGTGCTATGCTTTGAATAAATTCAGCATTGCGTCACGTGCTATCGATATTTGTCTCATTTAACTCACCTATGTATAAATCAAGTACCCGATGAAAAACCTACCATTTCCTCGTAGATTACACGATGGCCCTTTTCGCTTGTTACAAAAAATTTGATATCACAATCATTGACACAAACCAGAAGAGTTAATGCTAGAAATGACTTTATCAAGACTTCAATCACCGACTGAGGAACAAGATTACGGACGGATGGAGGATTTTGTGGATAAACCACTTCGGTTTCTTCCATTGCTACACAGCACACTTCTAGTATGATATTGCTAATTTCATTCCGCGCTTAAATATAATACTAGCTCATTTTTCCCAAAAAGTTGGTTGTTGACAGAAATTTTTAACTTTAATTCGATTTCGCTACCCGTCTGGTTTACACGGCCCCGATCAAGTAATGCAAAGATGTAAGAGAAGATGAGACTTTATGATATATTGCATACCGCCATGATGAACCATGGAGGGCATTTTGCAGCAAAAAGAACGTTAAATGAAAAGTCCTTACAATAGGGTATTTACCGCCAAACATTACAATAAGGATGTTGTGGCCTATACAAGGAAGTGTGATGATGCCGCATGGGAAGCACCCGGCCAACTAAGTTAGATGAAATGCCACTATACCCGCAGGTAATAGTCACCCCTTTTGATAAATGGGGGATGGATTTTGTGGGGCCAATTGATCCACCATCAAATGGAAAGTCATATATTCTAGTTTGCATGGATTATGTCACAAAATGGGTCGAGGTAAAAGCTATGACTAATGCCCGAGATAACAAAGTTGCTAAATTTTTGTATGAACAAATTTTCACTAGATTTGGAGTTCCCAGAGAGCTTGTAACTGATCAAGGAGCTCAGTTTACGTCAAATATGATCACTGCACTTATGAATGACTATAAGATCAAACACATGAAGTCCAGCCCCTATCATCCTCAAGCCAATGGTCAGGCGGAGGTAACAAACAGAGAAATTGAAGCAATCCTCACAAAGACAGTGCAGATTCATAAGAAAGACTGGAGTAATAGACTTCCTGAAACAGTTTGGGCTTACAGAACTACATGGAAAACAACAACTGGGTTTACACCTTTGAGTTGCTCTATGGGAAAACAGCTATGTTACCCATTGAATTTGAACATAAAACTTTAAGGACAGCTCTTGAACTCAACATGGACTTATCCAAAGCATAGAAGGACCGTCTCCTGCAGCTAAATGCTTTGGACGAAATGAGAAAAGCCGCCCTGCAGCATACAGAAGTAATCCAACAGCAGAGAAAGAGATGGCATGATCAGCACATCAAAACCAGAAAATTTTCTGCTGGAGATTGGGCTTTGTTATATGATTCTAGGTACCAAGAAAACCAGGGTAAACTCACAACACGCTGGCTTGGGCCCTATGAGGTTGAAAATGTGTTTGACAACGGAGCTGTGCAGCTGGTCACAATTGATCCAGTCCGTTTCAAATTGCTCGTCAATGGCCACCGACTCCGACTATACCATAAGCCAGTTTCCAAGGAAGACTTCATGAAGCAGTTCATTCAGGTTCCTCCCGCTACTCTTCCTGCAGCCGAAGGCTCTAGCCTTTCTCCTGCAGCGTTCCCGTAATTTTCAAAAAGCATGCCCATAATAAAGGTTTTCTTTTTAAGAAAACCCTTTTCTCCATTTTCATTTATCGCCCCCACCTCACTTCTTTATCTTCCATCCATCCATCCCATCCATCCATTTCATTCGTACATTTCATCTGCCCACGTCACCCATCCACTTCAACCATCTGCATCAACCTTAATTAAGATATCTTTCCAACTTGTCAATTCACGCAGCGCCGTCATCTTTCTTCACACGTACGTGTAATTACTAAAGGTACACCATATCTTTTCTTATTGCATATTTGATTTATTTCATTCTATTCAATTACTGTTATGCATGTACCGGCCATTATCAATCTCAATCTCTACTCGAGCTTTTTAGTACATGTGAGGACACATGTCATCTTTAAGTAGGGGCTGGTAATCCATCATGAAGCCTCCGCTCTTTCGCCATAATCAAGAAAATAATCTTTCTTTAATACATTTCTGGTACTTTCCAAACGTGATTGTATGTCCTTCTTTAATGCATCTTTTCTTGCAAACTACGATTAAGACTGCTTGTTTAAAAAAGTTCATTTTTGGAAAAAAGAAAGAAATGTGGGGGCATGACAGAGAAAAACCAGAACAGAAAGGGAAATAAAGAATTTAAATCTTTAGCAAGAAATTGAGTTCAGCTAGAAAAACTGCAAACATGGGTGGTCAGTTGGTACGACAAGAGCCTGTAGCTCATGAATTGTTGTTGCAAAACCCGCAGACAGTCCAAGCATTTAGCCTCTATGGATGGTTAAATTATTTTCTAAGTTTAAATGATTTTGATGAGGAGGCTACGACAGAATTTTTGAGAACACTTTCTGAAGGGGAAGCCACCGTATGGGGTCTAACAGTTGTTGCAACCGAAGACAGAATTGCTGAGGTAACCGGGCTCCCAGCCGTTGGAGAAAACTTTTCTTCAGATGCTGCAGCTGCAAGGGCTAAATTTTTGATGCCTGCTGATGGACCTCTGGACATCTCCAAGCAAGGATACAAGCGAGTGTCACTACCTCTTCCATATTCAGAGTATGCCACTTATATAATGAGGTATTTAACCTGTGAAGGCCGTTTTTCTTATTTGCATTCGCATCATTTTAAATTATTAAGTCATATAAGGCATGGGTTGGCTGTGAATGTTCTGAATTTCTTGTTAAAGTTTTTAGAGCAAAGTGCCAATGGAACTCAACAAGGGAAAGATAACTCTGTCACTCATCATGGCCTTATTAAATTATTTATTGAGCGCTCTTTGAGAGATGTTTCACCTCTCTCCTGGAAACAATTTGTTGCCCAAAAGAGTTTACAACCTCCACAACCCCCTAGGGTAATTACCCCACGGCCTCAAAGAAAGAAGAAAGAAATTGCATCTACTAGTGGAACAGGGCAAGGGTCATCTACTCCTGTAGCACCCGATCCTGTAGCTGTCACAGCTGAATCCTCTGCTAGGGTACAAACTAGGTCTGCCACTAGGAGGGAGAAAGGAAAATCAAAGGCAGAAGGGTCCCCAGAATCTGACCCTCATTCTCAGAAAAGGCAATGCTCCTCTCCTGTAGCACCTTCCCCTGCAGCAGTTTCTCCTACAGCAACAGCTGTTGATATTACCAGCTCACCATCATCCTCTGGTAGGGCAGAGCCCCCTGAACAAACAAGAAAAAGAAAACCTACCGGAACACCTCCTGCAGCCACATCAATACCAAGAAGGGTTTCCACAAGGAAACAATTTAGGACCTCCCCTGTTTCACCGAAACCTAAGGTAATTGTAATTTCAGAAGGGTCTGTTGAATCTGAATTTAATGTTTCTCGGAATGAATCTGAGAATGCTGCTTAGAGTTTGGTCGTTCCTGAAGAGGAACAAGTAGAGACAAAAGAAGCAGGGCATAATGGGCACGAGTTGCCAAGTCTTGATGATCTGGTTAATGCTGCTATGCAATTCTCGGAGGAAGCACAGACTTCTTCACTGCAGCAATAAGAAGAATTTATCCTGCAGCAAGAACAAGAACAGGCTGAACAAATAAATGTGCCTAATGAAGTTGTATTTCATCCTGCAATGTGTAAAGCCATTGTTGTGTATAGGAGGACCTTTTTAATTGAATTTCTAGAATTTGTTAAAAATAATTGGGAAACAACTACACTGCAAACTGTGACTTTTCGACACATTGCCTAGACTGATATGCCCGGCAAATAGAAAGCAACAAATTCGAAAAGAAAATTGAAAATCGTGAAATCGTGAAATGCTTAATTGAAAGCAAAAATGGATCTAAATGCTAAAGTAACGTCAAAATTTATGGAATTCGCACTACTTCACCCAGTATTTTTATGGCCTTGCGCCTCAAAGCAATCGTGTTTTATGGTTTCAATTGATGAGAATTTCCGTGAACTAAGACCCTATAACTATCAAAGAGTTTTATGAAGCATATCAAGCAGCCCCTAACTGGTTAAGGAATTCTCTGTGTGAATTCTATTTGCATGGATTTTTAATACCACTTGAAACAGAATGGAATCCTCTTCCATACATTGGTGATATTCATTTGAGAACATTCATGTCGTGGGCAGCAAATGAGGTGAATTATGGCAGACAGTGGAAAATGTATGAGGAAATTGAGAAAACAGAGCCTATCCCATTACGCTCTCAAAGTTCAAACCCACATGCAATGCTAAAAGATTGGTTTGCATTGACATATGGTATTAATAATGTTTCTGTTTCAAAGCAAAAATATTTGATTAATAGAAAGCAAGTATATGATGAATTCTAGGCACAACAATATTCATTTTGGAGATTAGCATATACCAGAACTGAGAAAAGATGGAAAAAATTGACTGTTGGGTTAAGAAAGTCAGAACCACATGGTCCCCTCAACTTTACAGCTGCACTCAAACGAACTAGTAGATATATTCAATTGGGACTTCAAACAAGATTTGAATTGTGGCTGCCACTGACATTCAGACCCCCTGTGCTAATGTGGCCCCTGTATCCTCATCAGGCTACAAATCTTAATAGTGAATTAGAAGACCGCAGATATGAAAGGTGCCGGGATTTTAGAGGATTCTATTACAGGTTTGGACATCCATTCCAGAAGTCATGCAGCTACTCATCGACTCGTGAGAAACCACTAGGAGTTTAATGCCGAGGACCAGCGATTGGGCCAAGTAGAGGCGCTGATGAGCCTAAAATATGCTCAAAATTTGATGTTATGATAAACCTTTAAATGACTTCATTTTTGCTATTTCATGGCTGTTTAAACTTTGTTGAAACCTTTTATGGGAATATCCTATAGCAAGACACTTTTATATTCCTGCAGCCTATTGTGTTGACTTGATTGCATTTATTGCCTTGTTGACTCCCGAAAATGGCTGGTATATCATATACAGTTTTTGAATGGTGAAGTAGATTTGAAATGTGTGATTAATGAATAGATATCGTGTATGTACCATATGCCTTTTCTTGCACGTCTATTACCTTTTGTTTCGCAGGTTGTTGAAGAATGATCGAGTCAAGCGCAGCCGATCTTGGCCTTGCAGTAAAGCCCATTTCCTGCACGACTTTGAGGAAGCTCCACCAAAGACTCTTTGACCGAAACCGATTTGGAAAGATTTTTTAATGGAAAGTCAATCTGGAGAGAGTGGAGCACTAGATTCTCTCTGAATCAGGTTGAACACATAAATTCATTTATGAAGTTTGTTCCTTGATTCAGGGATATACTTTACTTCCACGCCTTTCTTTGATGAAGTTAGTTAGTTAGTTGTTCTTTTAATTTAAAAATAAGATACTCCTCCTGCGCGAGGTAGTGGTAGAAGATGAATAGAATGAGTAATAGATGATTTTTAGGTAAGATAGAAACAGAGTAGCAGAGATCATGTAAGAATCAGTATGATAATGAAAGACAGAATCTGTTTGACCAGAAGCGGAGTTTGTTGTTAGTTTTCACACCAACAAGACAATGTATTTCGTTCTGTTTTCATGAATAAAGATCGATGAAGTTCTGAGTTCAGCATCTGTGTAATCAGTAGATGCTTGCTAAAGGGGCCCACTTAGTAAGTATCTATAGTTAATTAGTTAGATGTTCCTTTCTGTTGATATCCAGTTAGTTTTCATCTTTGAAGTTTTTATACAAATTCAGTCTTATACTGCTCCTGCAGCATAGAGAGTCCATCCTCGGATCGTCTTTACAAAAGATAAGGTCGGCCTATGTTTGTGCTTCACCGTAGTCATATGCTTCTCAGCTTTAATCAAGTATAGTTGAGTTAAAGAATTTTGCATTACCATTCTGTAGCTTAGATAGAATCTCTTTCCAGTATGTATTTTTGCTAAGATTTGACCAAAACAAATTCCTAGTGCATATATTTTGTTGCGCCATTTAAAGTCTACGTCCCCTGGTTTGACAAGTAAATGAACGTCCACAGAAAGATATTAGTCACCTGTCGGAATGTCCAATTCCCAAGAAAGTTTCACTGTGATATTCATATCCTTTTGTGAGTGCGAGCCACATCACATCGCGTATTTAGATTCCTCAAATTAATTCTTTTTGAAGAAATTAACAGTTGAAGACATGTGGAAAACACAGAAAGCTTTCATCTATTTATATATTAAACTACCTAAAATGTTGGCAATCTATTGCAACTGTTGACAGCTCACAAAGTTTTCGATGACATGAGAGGAGGAGAATGAGAGAGCTTATCATGGAATGTGATGATTGCAGCGTACTGAAGAGATGGAGATCCCTAGGAAGCATTGACGTTATTTCACCATATGCAATCACCACCATTCTCCCAGCCTGTGCCAAAATACGAGCTTTGGAATAGGGTATTCACATCCATCGACGCATCATGTAGAGGGGATTTCTTTCTGATGTTGTTGTCGCCAATGCCCTACTAGACATGTACTCAAAATGTGCAAACATATCTAAAGCTCGTGAACATATCTAATTAGGCTACATAATCCTAGTGGTAATGTATGTTCCCAATGTCTTGATTCTTGGGACTTAATGGTTATAGGAGTCATCTTTCACGTGTCTTAGGAAGTACACGATTTAGGTAAAAGTTAAGTGATCCTCTATGGAACATGTTAAAGAGGTGAAACTAAATGACACTAAATCTTGTTGGTGTTATTTATTTTATAAAATTTTGGATTTAGTTTCACAATAAAAGATTTTTTTTTCTTATATTAATGGTATGTTATTTTAAAATTAATTATGTTTAAGAAAGTTATTTAATTAATTAAATTAAGCAGAGAATTTAATATTAATGTTTTGATTATTAGATTCTATTTTTGTATTTGGTACAACTTATGTCAATATTGTAGGGTATGTAATGATGCATTTAGACATTACACAAACACATAAATTTGATCAAAATGGTCTATATATTCATAGACTATCTAACAATAAATTTAAAGTCTAAACAAGATCAATTATCTTTGTGATAAAAATGAAATTTTGCTTAAAATTGTAGGGGTATTAAAGGCCTTTGGATTGTACAGTTCTATTGCGTCTAAGAATCTAAGAATTAGGCAATTGATTCTATGTAGGGTATAACGGATACAACATTTTCCATATCACTTTTATATGGACAAGTCATAACCACTGATGCAATATACTTTTTGAAATTATTTGTATAGAGAAAAAACTTAATCTAGTGTTGGCCATCGAAACATATTTTATATGTTATGGTTAAAGAAAGATTAGGGTAGTGAATTGACAAAAAATGTAGGCAATACACTATGGCACAAGTAGCTCTTGAAGGCCAATAATAGAAGGAAAAAATAGATCCCAATGCCAACTAAATTTAGGGTTCAAATGCCATATTTGAATTGACTTGCAAAGATTAGTCATGTAAGCAAGGTTTGTTTGATAATTAAATTTCAATGATACTTTTTGAAGTAGTCAAGAATATGATAATCAAGCTCTTCAAGTTAGGATTCAGTGATTTTTTTTTAAAACAAACACATCCTTCTCTGTTATCTTAATTTGGTTTTATTATCTCAATTCATACTCTTAATAAGTAACTCTTACACTTTTCAAATTGATGCAAAATATGAGCATAAAAAGGATTCTTTATGCCAACTTTTAAAATAGAGTAGATTTTTACACAATTTTGATTGAGATACTTTTCTCATTTTATAATAAATTAGAACTTTATATAAAAAACTCTCCATACTAGAGTTAAAATGATTTTCTAAATGGTCTAACAATTGATCTTATTTACTATACAAATGTGTGCAAAAAGTAAACCAGATTTTTCCTAATTGACCTTCCACACCTCTTCGGCATACCCATTGCACAAGGTGTGATAACTAGTTTGGTTCCGTTTTCTTAAAAAATATTATATTGCATTCATTGAGAGAGATGAGAGAGAGTGTATATCAAATTCATGTGATCATTGAAAGGATGGATTATACAAGGAAAAATCGATACACTTCACTTATTTAGGAGTGGTAATAGACAAGGCGTAGAAGGCCTTTTGTATTATTGGTGATAATAAGTAGAAATAAAGGACGTAGAAAGCCTAGGGAGTGAAGTTGACGGGGTAGACGGGATTTTTATTGGGATAGAAGAGGCCAAAATGGCGCTCGATCTCTGGTCCGCGCTTCAGATTCTCGTTGAACAAGGCGAAAACGTAGGTGTGGATGGGCTTTCCAGGTCTCCTGGGCGTTCCCTCGTGGGACAGTACGTGCCTGATGAGGTTGTTATTGTACACCCTCGCGTTCTCCACGGTGGCCACCCCATCATCTCCCGCAGACGGCCACCCACTCTCTGTAATGAGCAGCGCTAGGTCTGGATGTCCCGCTCTCTCACACGCGGCAATGAGAGAGTCCACAATGGCGTCGAACAAGTTCCTGTATTCACGACCTCCGTCGTGGACGACCGGGGCAGAAGGCTTGAAGAGCGCGTAGTCTAAGGATATCTGGGCCTTGTTGCCCACATAACTGAAATAAGGGTACACATTCGCCATGAATGGAGACCCGTTCTCTGCCAAGAAGCTCAGCAGAGGGCGGAGCGTGTCCTTGAGATCGTTGCGGAACTCTCCCTGCGAAGGCGGATAAGAATTCCCGAGCACAGATGAGGCGTGGGTGGTGGACACCTTTATATGCTTGTGCAGATTGGCGCTGCGGACTGCGGTCTGAATGTTCCGCATTGCAGGGACGAGATATGAGACGTATTTCTCGTTTCCGTAATGCAACACCTCGTTTCCCACTGAAATGTATTTGATGTTTGCCGCCGGGTAGAAGGCGCGAACGTTGTCGTTCACCCACCCGTTGGCTGCCGCCTGGTTGCCTGCTATCTTCTCAAGCTCCTCGTTGCTCACCCCCACTATTACTTCAATGCCCGTGTTTTCCAGGGCTCTCAGAGCTTCGTGATGTGCCTCAAAAATCCTCACTTTTCCGATGTTGTAGCGCTTCAACAACTCTACCACCTCGCGCGGGCTCGGTAGATTCCCTAACATTCCATAACACACTCCAACTGCAGGGCATTTAAATTTAACGTTAAAAATCACAATCACAATCACAAATACGCAGCCAGTCTTTCAATAACAATTCTAACAATGATTGCAATATATATGTATACATACCTCTCGCCGCCATGGATCTTGAACTGGTTGCCTGTAATTCCAACAAACTCACTTCTTTGAAAAGCTCAATCACTTGTTTGGTTGTAAGATGAAATACTTGTGAAAGTACTCGTTAATGAAAATCACAAGGCACGATCGGGTATTTATAGTTCGCAATTGAATCGGTCATTGCGGGGCCCTGTCCTAGAAACCATTTCTAAGGCGACTTTGCCACTAAATGATAAGGAAAATCCGAACTGCTGAACCTCGAAGTCGCGCTTAGATAGCGACCCAGATGGTCTAGCGCTTCTTTCATCAAATTCATGCCCCCTTATCGTAACAACACGACTGCATTCAATTTCATTTGTTGGATAACTTGCTCACGGTTCTAGAAGGATAATGCCTATCTTCACAAATAGAATTCAAGAGATTGGAGTTTCTGTATAAGTTAAAAAAGATTATATTACTTTGTCCATCGAACGTACAGTCGACATAATTATCCCGCCCCGCATCTATTAAGAATAGCACGCCACATGCAACTGTTTTACCCGTTTGACCTGCAACTCGGATGCAAATTTGAACTTCAACCTACCGCAACCTCCACAGCATTAGAGTTTGTATGGCCGAATTAGAGATATAGATGATCTACTTGCCACAGCATTAGAGTTTGTATATTTCTAGTTGCCGCGTGCGGTAGAAGACTTTCAGGTAATTTCTATCTCAAGTGCGTTTGCAATGTTGATAGAATAGTTTGAATACTGGGAAAGCAACAACTGTTTGTTTCAAACACTTCCTCTAGATTGATAGATTTTGATTCGCAACGAAAAGACACTTGGGACTGTCACTCGGTATTATTAACACATCATTTCAAGTGGCGCAGTAAACTTTGAAGGCTACTTTAGGAAAATAAAATAAGGGTAAATAAATGAGATAGACGATAAAAGATGAGTTAAGTTGATGGTACTCAATTATAAATTACCACTTTCTCATCTAAAATCATATTTTGTTATCAAGATGGGAGGATGGAATTGTTTCTAGGCCCCTGAGTTTTGAGATGATATGGTGTTTACATGACACCACATTGTTGTATAAAAACTACATTAAATAGGGGAGAGAATCTGGTAGTTGAGCACCCTAACTTTGCGCTTCTTAAAATCCTACCTGAATATTTCAAAAAATTCTGAATTTTTTTACAACAGCTTACTTGGCAACACCCCTACTTATAACTAAGGTTTCAGGGCCACATCAGCATGCTTTTTGTCGAGGTGTCCGAAAAGGTCCAAAAACAAGTGGGACCGATACTTGTGCACTAAATCAAGTTTTATCGGTGTGCTGATGTAGCATCACATGATTTGTTGCTTTTTAGATCTAAGGAATACAAATTATTCAATTATTGGTAGTTATCGTCAACACTAACAACTTTAAAGTCACAACTATTGGTTCAATATTATTAAAAATATTGGGCATTAAATCAACAAATGCTATAGCAACTATTGGAAAATGCTCAACCACTGTGTCCTTTCCCTTAGAACATGGTCTGTCCTCAAATAATTGTGTGATTTTGTAATGTTGAAATTTACATATCCATGCCATTTTGCACTTAGGTTTTGGTCTATTATGAGGAAAATGCTTTAGTACGTTGACATATTCACAAACGGCATGAAAGTTGGGTTTCTTGCCCTATGCCACCTACCTATTCATTACATATATTTCCATACATTTATCCCTCACCCTATTTACGTGCTTAGACATTCCAATAATTTTTTCCTATTTATTGCACCAATGCATACTAGGAACCATTAGATATAATGAAAGAGAAGAATCGATAAAGATTATCTAGGCAACAAAAAGTGTATAGTTTTGCATTGCACAGGGTCAATGTTCGATATTCTGCAAAGGAAACCATTCTTTAGCCATAGAGCTAACAATTGTCTTCTCGCATTGACTTTCTTAAAGTATATGCTTCGATGGTCTAATTTATCAATACCAACCATCACTATTTAATATAGTTTAATTTATGCTTATGTGTGAATGCATTCTATATGATTATCCTAGATTACACATGAAGAATGATTATTTTCCTTTGCATCTTTTGTGAACTTGGTCAATCGTACATTACCTAGATATCTTTCTAGGGCTCCTCATTACATTAGGTTTTTTTAGATCTATAATTTTCTAAGTTCATACTCTACCTTAAGGTCTCAATGTGATTTTTAGCTCTTGTGTTTGATTTGGCGTGTGGGTGATAACATCAAGCTTTGTCACCTTTCGATTAGATTTTTAAATACTAAATTTAAACATTTTCAACTTAAAACTCATTTTCAATGCAAATTCAAATTAAAAAATATATCTTACATTAGTATGTGATGAGAGATAATGCAGAGAGACACAAATGCAATAATTTCATAGAATAAATAACACATGTAGTAACTTGCATTGGCATACAAATGACACTAGAAGAAATGCAACTAAAAAAGAAGTAGTTGACATACTATTATTGTGAAGAAACCCTTTTGAGAGAAACCTAGTCTCCAAGTAGAGCCAATTATATTATTAGTGTGAGTACCTTTTAAAATCTGCAAATAATAAACCTCAAACATAGGTTAATGACTTACAAATTCATCAAAATACTCCTATGAAATAATGCAAAATGCTTCCTAACATGATAACAAAACAAACTAAACTAAAAGCATGAAGAATACATAATGCACCCCTATCTCATAGTGGATTGGTGCTACTTTGATGTGAAAAGTAGCCCTTTCCCAACCCTTGATTAAGCTCCATGATCTGATATGTTGATGATCAAGATGATGGATGGGAAAAATCAATTCTTCAATGAAGAGTGACTTTGCATAAGCTTTTTGGATGAAATTGTGGAGATTTGTGGAGTTGTGGACAAAATCAGTTCTCAAATGAAGAGTGTGACTTTGCATTAGCTTTTTGGATGAAATTATGGAGGATTTGCTCAAAGATGAAGCACCTATTTAAGGATTTTCAAAATGCTAAGTGTTGAAGAGGGACCAATGTGGGACTAAGATTGGACCAATGAAAGAAGGACACTTGTCATCATGTGAGTGGTTGATGCATGTGCAAGATTTGGGAAATGTGCCCAAGAGGAAATTTGAATTCAAATTTGTGCAATGAATGCTGAGTTTGACTTTGGAAGGGACATGTAAGAGACATGTAAGGCCTCATAAATGCTCTTTGGTGTACATGTCCACTTGGGGAGATTCAAACTTGGAGAATATTCTCCCTTTATGCCAAGTTGAAAATAAAGATTTTGATAAATCAATTAAATGCAATTTCATGTGCAAGTGGCCAAATCTAGAGAATGCAAGTGGTTAGGATGTGACATGCATTAGCTTAGATTTAATAAGGATTAATTAGCTAGGATGATGATTAGGATGCTTTGACTTTTATGACTTAAATATTTGATTTATTTAATTCAAAAAAGGATGAAGTATGATTTGGATTTGAATTAAATAAAGTCCTGATTTATTTAATTAAATGGATGATGCAAGATGAAGGTTGAATGATTTATGAGAGACGAAAAGGTATTATTTGATTAAACCTTTGGATTGAACCGATTTACCTGATGAACAGATTTGTTGCGTTTGATCAATTCAATGAGCGGATGAATATGCATAATGCTAATTTGATGTGTCTACAATTAGCAATTGCATAGTTCGCAATATAACTCCAAGATCTACAATTCATAGGAGAACATACAACTCAATAAACTATCAAATAAAAATTGGTAGTGTAATCGTACTAATAAAAAAATTGCATAACACCTTCAACCTAAGAAGACAATAAACGAGAATGATAAAAGCTATGAATGTTCAAAAATACTAGCTAATTAAGGCATCCTTATCCATGCAAAAATTTCATTGCTAAATTCAAGATTTTTCAACTGGTAAAAAAATTAAAATATCCACTACAAAAGTTTGGTCCAACACTCAAGTAGTGTTATTATGAATTTTTCATAACTACTCCATAATTTTTTCCAAGTCCACAATTAACTTTCTCATCATGTTCTTTCTTTTTCGATAACTCTTACACACCTTACAACATGTCATGGCTTTAATTTACTCCATAGCCCTCCCCATTTCCCCTATATTGTGGGTCCACTTTGATTAGAGCAACATTAAGAAATAATAAATGTACAAATAACACATTTTTTAATTGAGTGTGATCACACAATTTGACCTTGTTGAATCTTATTTATACTCTTAGTTAGGTACCAATATCTATCTCTAGTTTTATCCCTTCCTTACCCAAGGTAGATCTATGATTGTGATTCAATTGATCTTGATCACTTATGCACTTGTGGAAATGATCCATTTTCTTTTATATTTCAAATAAAATTGATAATCATGCAATTAGTGTTATCCTAGAATTTCTACAACTTTTCCCTCAAAAATACTATTTTTATAAACATATTTAATAATAAAGAATAGTCTATAGAGGAAAAAAATATCAATTATAATTTAAATGTAACCTATTGGCCAGTATAAATTTAAAATTCAATTATTTTATATACTATTTTTAAATTATGTCAAAATTCGTATTTCATATATATTAAAAATCACTCACATCTTTCAAGGAATTATTATTTTTAAACATGAAAGTTGCTTCACACCCTAAGATACTTTGGATGTCATTTTTTTTATTATAATTATTTTCTTTTCACCAGCTAGGCTAGTGAGAAAATAGTTTTTCAATATTTTTAAAAGTGGCATTAAAAATTTAATACACAATTTAATTATTTACATAAAAAATAATAAAAATGTGTGTCACATTCAAGCACGTTTTCTTTACTTGTACATATTATTTGATGAAAAATATTATTTTTTCTTTTACAATATTTAAAAAAGGAGTACTCAAACTACATTCAATACCCTCTAACTTTTATTATGAACTTTCTTTGAAATTTGAAGTGAATTTTTGTGATTTAGTATGTGAAGTTACTTGCTGGTGTAGCCATTTACTTTAGGACTATATTTCATTGCTCAATTATTGAGGTTTGATTATAGAACTATTTCCTCAAAAATTTTCCTCTTAGTATAAAGACTTTTGTAGATCATTGTGTATTATTATCAAGTGTTTACCCTCTTCATATGGTATTAGAGCCACTCCAACTTTGAATCCAAATAGTATAATCTTGCGCTTGTGACGGTGATCTCTATCCAAAATTTTTGAGCCATGGAAATGACCCTTGTTGTTATTGGTTTTACTTGATAATGAAGATCTAGGAAGGGCATGCATATAGTTGATGAGGGCATTGAATTCTATGCCTAGTAGTTTTCTTTGGATATCTATACATAATACAAATGCAACCCCTAATGTGGTGTTGAATGCAACATCACATGATAATCTAGGCGACTTGATCATTGATTTGAGTAGTTAGAAATATACTGGAGAATAATTCAATAAATGGTAGCACTTATAGATGCCGACAATAGATGATATTGACTAGAGTGAGAAACATCACTAAGTAGGCTTTTTCTATTACCCACACATATGTTCACAGAGAAATGGTTGATATTTATTTGCAAAAGGTAAAGGGTTATCAAATTGAAAAATAATCAAAAGATTTTAAGGCTACAAATATGAAGGCTAAGCGAAGCTTGGAAAATTATGAGTAATGTTGTGGCTAAAGTTCAAAAATAGCTACAAAAATATGTGGATTTCACTTTCTATTGATATCTCACATGTTGATAGAACTTCACCAGAGAAGTGAATAAGAGTAGGCCCTATTGACATTATTCATAACCCAAAGTTCAAGTTTCTCATGGTGAGTAAGTTTTAGAATTATTGTGGCAATATGTTTGGAAAAACTCTCATGTCCCTTGACAAATTGTTCATGAAATACAAGGTAGTGATGACCCATATGGCTAGAGAGGTCAAGAAGCTTAGATCCAATATTCATAATAAGGAGATCTGTGAGATGATAACAATTGTGGAGAGTCCACGTGCAGTGATTATTATTATGGAGTCCTAAACCAAGACCGCTCGTGGTCTTCGTATGTTGAACATTGTGTGGGCTCAACAATTCAACATAGAGTTAAGGAAGTCATTCTAAAGGAAATAGTACAAGGCGAAGAAGAAGGCCTTTAGCAAGTATGCATAGAGATATGAGAATGGAGATGGTAAAAAGAGCATGAAGGATAAGCTTGAGAAGATGAAGAAGTATGCATATCTTATGAGGGTTTTACCTCACTTTCAGGTGAAAAAGATGAAAGGGTTGAAGAAAAATAAGGCCCGCCTTATGGAAATCCAAGTGAATGGTACAATAATTCAACAAAAAATAAAATACACATATTATTGTTTTAAGGAGGAATATATTTTTTAGGAGCCAAGTAGGTTCTGTTAGGGAATTATGTATGTTTCCACTTGTTCCTCTTCCACATATTAATGCCCATAAAATTTTCAAAAGATTAATACCTTTCATAAATCTTGGATTAATAAGAAATAATATATTCCTATATTCAACCAACTCTCTACTACCACTAGTATGATACTTCAGTTAAGTTGGAATGCATGTCTAATGACTTGAGTTGTATGACAGATAACAGGGACTACCTCCAGTTAATAGGGGATGACCATTCTTGCATGAATGGTGTTGAGTAATGTTTCAGTTAACAAGAAATCACTTGGATCCAACTTGGGCACCCAAGATGCTTTCTTGGAATTACCTCTTTTGCATGTTGAGATATTTCTGAAGGCTCAGTTAAGTGGGATTACTTTTGGGTGCCAACTTTGAGGAGGAGCTTTGGAATTATCAATAGAATGAAGGTTGAGTTGTGACTTTAGTTTGGGACGCCCAAATGGATGAAGCACATATTTTAGCATTGTTCTTCATGGGATAACCCCATTTGCATGAGATATGGCATAAATTTTAGGGATAGGGCTTGAGCATTGTAATTGTAACTCATGTTGGAGTTTACAAAGTAAATCAAAGCCTATTTATATCAAGCAAGTTGAATAGAGTTATCATAGTTTTATTGCATGTTGTGAAGAAGATTGGTGAAGGTAGAAGAAGCATTCTCAATCAAGATTCGAGCTATTGTATTTCAGAGATTGAATAATAGGATAATTCTTGGTGCAGTTTTTTCCCGAAAGGGTTTCTCCACGGTACATCTTGTGTAATCTTTCTAATATCCTATCTAGTTCTTCTATCAACTTCTGTCTACATTCTACAACAGTAAAATGGATTAATCAAGATAATCAGCCGCAAAGAATATATGTAACAAAGGAAAAGCTTATTTAGATTAGCAATATTAAAGTTTTAAAGAGTATTAAGCTAAGAAAACACCCCATTTTTCAACAATTAACTGATTCAAATTCATAGATCACCTCCTTTATTTTCTATGCAATCATGTTATATGTACTTCATTTTATTTCCCTTTTTCTCTCCTTTTTATATTATTCCATTTATCTATCTAAATTAGATCATGATAGATTGGGAAAAGCTTAGGATTTAAGTTAATTTTTCCCTTAGCTTCATTGGCATACATTGCTATTAGAAAATTTCTCTTTGAAGTGTAGATGCAAGAAATTAATCTAATATTAGTATCCATTAACTCATAGATATTATCCAAATTTTTATTATAATATTAATTTTGAATGAGAATATTTATTGACTTTTAACAAAACATAAATAATTATTAAGGGTATTATATTTCATCCATAGATGTTCAGAGATAATATTGCGAGTGTAAATAAACTTTGTCTTATTATTCAATGGATTGATTATAGGAAAGAAAAAATGACACGAGTGGCAATTTACAACAAAGAGAGAGAGAGGTGTGGAAAGAATTTTGTATTATTGGTGATAATAAATGGAAATAAAGGACATACAAAGCCTAGGGAGTGGATGATTGAATAGCATAGTACTTGTATGCTTTTTCTTATTATCAATGATATTGAGCTACTACGTCATGCACTCTGCTCGATGAATTGGTTTATCCTTTTTCAAGCAACCATTAACAATAAGAGGTTACATTTAAATGCCAACTAGGGACACATTTCTAAGGTGACACTACACAAAATAAAAGACTACTAATCCAGGTTAATGTTATGGGTGAATATTATATCTATAAATTAATGAATTTTGATAAACTATAGCTATGAGTACTCATTTTTAATAAATTAAAATATAGTTTAGAATGAGAAACTAATTACTAATTTTAACAAAAAAGTGACAACATACCTTAGGTGGGTCCTTGCTTACGTATCAACACTCTCTTAATTCATAGGATAATTATCTCCTCAACTCTTCATGCACAATTTGATTGAATATTTTAGATAAAAGATTCACACTTTCTTTCCATTTAAAAGATAAAATGCAATTGTTGAAGGAAAGATTATAGGGTAATTCATTATGTACATTTTTACAATACATAATAAGCTAACTCTAGATAACTAGGACTGCTAGATACAACTTGTCAACTCATTACATCAAAGTAGGAAAATGACTATTTTGTAGTTAAGACACCAAATAAAATTAGACATGAAGTCCTAATTTGATTCTACTAACAAAGATAAGGAAACTAATTTTGTAGGCATGCTAAACATATGGAAAAGGTGTTGGTGATGAGCGAAAGAGTTTGCTTCTTTACGAAAAAGTCCCACTAGTGGCAAAGAGTTTTAAATTTTCCAATAGCTCGTGGCTAACTCGACTATAGGTTCAATCCCTATTGTTGCAGGTTCACAATCCTTTGCCTATGGGTTATCAGATCTTATGGCTATAGGTCAACAATGGTTTATTGGTTATGAATTATTGCTTCCTTCTTGCTAAATGTCAGATTATTTTTGCACACAAGGAACTTATTCATTATAATCAACATAATTCACCATAATATTTCATCATATTTTTGCAATAATCACATACACATGAAAGTATCAATCAGCTTATCGGCAGTTACTTCTAATACTTTATAATTGAATATTGAGTCTTTGGGAATGCCTAAAAATGTTATGGAAGTATCATTGGAATAAATGAAATAACCGTAATTAAAATAACAATTCTACAACCCATTAGTACTCATGGCATAAAGAATGGGGCCATAGGTTTTACACACATCCTCATTAGTGTTCAATTTAGATTGAAAATCTGTAAGGTTCTTGTCAAGTTGGTGTACCTTACATTGATTTGACGTACAAACGGTGGATTGGTGGTCAAAACCTCCCTTAGTATGATCATATGTAGTAGTGTTACAAGATGTTAGAAACATAGGTATAGACTCATAATTTGGATAAAAAATAGATTTTAATAAATTGAGGGTCATTTGGATAGTAGTAGTTTCGTGTCTAGTGTAACAAATTCTTAAATTTTTATATTTCCTATCATGAACACGCATTTATAGTTGATTTTAAAGAAAGGTTCATGCATTCAAGGTTTGTTTGCATCAATTGAGCTTGATATTCAACCACTTAGATTTTAAGCACACTATTTTGCATCAATGTAGAGTCAAAGATTATGACCTCATCAAAGGAATCAATTTTTATATTGTGACAAATTGATTCTACATTCTGAAAATCTACATTCGCTCAATGATTTGAGAGATAAGCCATCTATTTCTCACATCTAATTTCATAGACATGCTTTCATTTTATTATCATTTCCATGTCATAACTCATTGAAGCTTAATTTGAGTTTGATTGTTTTGTATATTTATAATCAGAAAGTATTTAACATTATGAGATTTTTCATCTCAAAGTTTTGACAAATTTGACATTCTTTAGACCTGTATAATTTTTCCTTAGAGTTTAAATCTCAATTTTCACATTTATATTTTTACGTAGAAGGCATGTCCCTATTTGAGCTTCTGAAGCTCATTTTTCCCGTCATGGTTCACAAGCCTCGAGAGGCCCTACAAGGGGGTTAAATGAATCTCAACCATGCATCATTTTTCATCATTTTTTTGGCATGCCTGTCGAGCTCCTCCTGATCTTTCCCCAGAATCTCTGGGTGCTGCAACGGAGCCGCCAGTGCCCACTTGATGGTCACAGAGGATGTGTCTGTACCTATGGTAATCATGTTCTACACAACAAAAGGAAAAAATGGAACTCCAACTGAGGAAAGAATCACCAACAGAGAGATTTTAAGGCCTTTCAAAATTATAATAGAAAGGGGTAAGAAAAGCATACGAGGGCAGTGGCCTTCACCACATCGTCTTTACTGTCAGATTGAATGTCATGGTCATCTATTATAGATGAGAAGATCGATTCAGTCTTGATCATGCATCCCCAATATCTCACAGTGCTTGTCCAGGAATTTCTGGATAAAGGCATCTCTTTTCTTCTGTAGCTTTTTCGTGGCGAATATGAGACCTTGTAGATCAAGCCACTTGAGAAATGGCAGGTAGTGGTCGACTGCAAATACACCATATAAATAGAAAGTTTCTTCTACCATCTTCTTTAGGTAATGCCCTTCTTGGAAATCCTCGAAATCATGAGATCTCAAGACTCTCTTGCTGTCAACCATGCACACAATTATATTAGATGTGAGATCGGAAAGCCTGAATTTCATGTTTACTGGCACGACTTCTCGATGGAAACTCTCAAATAGGGAACCAATGCTGGTGGAAAATTCCTATATACGCAAGTGTTTGAAGGAATCGATTATGTTTGTAGAGAAGATCTCGATGGTGCACATATTTTGAAGGTCTCGCAATTGTGAATTGTAGGGCAGGAGAGAAAACATTTTGTAGTCATAGCCCAAAAGCTTTCTTGTAGCCGTCTGTCGGCGTGATGCCAAGGCTCTGTCATTTGTTGTAAGCCATTGTTTTGCACACTCTGAGGAGGTGACGACCAAGACTAGGTGGAAACCAAGGCGAAGATGCATGATGGGCCCATAACGTTTGGAAAGAGAGGCCAAAAATATGGTGAATGGCATTCTTCTTTCTCAGTAGATGCAGATGCTCGATTATTGGCCACGATGGAGGATGTGGTTTGAAATCCCTGCTATTACGCAAACAATAAACAACCGAACAAAGAAAAACTATCCTTGATACACAAATTGTTTGAAAGTAAAATCATTATCCCATTTCGCATCTTTTAAAACTAAAATTTCTTAAAATGAGTAAATGGGGGAAAATCAACCTAATAGTGTGTGTGTTCTAACGAAAAAATTTTGACCATAAAAGGGTTTGAAGCACTATTTAAATTACCCAATTGCTTGGTGTGCAAAAGCAGACAACCCACTCGAATCTATAAAACTTCTAGTTTCATGCCGATATATATAGAAGGGAAGTAGAAATAGCTCCCTAGCTGATCCTTCACTTGAAACTGATATGCGAAGTTCCTGCCGGGTGGGATAGGGTAAAATTGATTCCCAACAAACCATCTTGCCATGAGTTTCTTCTATGTTGCACACCATATGGGAACCATGATAGAACATTCCTGCTTGCAAAGAAATACCAACAAAAAAGGACTGCGTAAAGAGTACGGAACAGAAAATTACCATGACAACAAGAAAGGTTCATCCAAGCTATTGTAGACATTTATCGTCAAATTTCCATTCATCACATAATCAACTTGAGCTCTAGAAACTGACAATTGAGAAGAATCCCCTACCCAATACAAAACCAAGAATAGCAGTTTTCATAAGAAAACAACCCCAGGTCGATATAGTCCCTTGCAATGTACTAATTTATGCTTCTGCCTTGACCAATAAATTGTGGCAACATTCTAATCTCATAAATTAAGGTAGCATGTTACATGGGTGTACAAAAATGGTAGCTTTCAAACAGAGTATGGACATTTATCAGGTTACGCGTCAGCTCAAATACCATCATCAAAGTTAAGATTTGTTACTTGGCTGAGGGAAAATGAAATGGGCATTAGTGGAGGGGAAATAGATATTTGTTTAGAAAACATACACTGAGTGTTGATATGATGTGAAAAGTTCTCTAGTGGAATGGTGATCTATATGACCGTGCTTGATCCATTATCCTAGCAGATCTGCATGAGGTAATACAACTGGGAGAGTAAAATGGAACCGCTTCTTGACAACAAAATCCCATGGCTACGTCGTAGCATTTGATTGATTTTGTAGATTGCAAATGGTTAGGTGGGTGCTGTCACTGTTATTTAGATTCCTCAAATTAATTATATTTGAAGAAATTAAGAGTTTAAGACATGTGGAAAACCCAGAAAGCTTTCATCTATTTATATATTAAACTACCTAAAATGTTGGCAATCTATTGCAACTGTTGACAGCTCGCAAAGTTTTCGATGACATGAGAGGAGGAGAATGAGATAGCTTATCATGGAATGTGATGATTGCAGCGTACTGAAGAGATGGAGATCCCTAGGAAGCATTGACGTTATTTCACCATATGCAATCACCACCATTCTCCCAGCCTGTGCCAAAATACGAGCTTTGGAATAGGGTATTCACATCCATCGATGCATCATGTAGAGGGGATTTCTTTCTGATGTTGTTGTCGCCAATGCCCTACTAGACATGTACTCAAAATGTGCAAACATATCTAAAGCTCGTGAACATATCTAATTAGGCTACAGAATCCTAGTGGTAATGTATGTTCCCAATGTCTTGATTCTTGGGACTTAATGGTTATAGGAGTCATCTTTCACGTGTCTTAGGAAGTACACGATTTAGGTAAAAGTTAAGTGATCCTCTATGGAACATGTTAAAGAGGTGAAACTAAATGACACTCAATCTTGTTGGTGTTATTTATTTTATAAAATTTTGGATTTAGTTTCACAATAAAAGATTTTTTTCTTATATTAATAGTATGTTATTTTAAAATTAATTATGTTTAAGAAAGTTATTTAATTAATTAAATTAAGCAGAGAATTTAATATTAATGTTTTGATTATTAGATTCTATTTTTGTATTTGGTACAACTTATGTCGATATTGTAGGGTATGTAATGATGCATTTAGACATTACACAAACACATTAATTTGATCAAAATGGTCTATATATTCATAGACTATCTAACAATAAATTTAAAGTCTAAACAAGATCAATTATCTTTGTGATAAAAATGAAATTTTGCTTAAAATTGTAGGGGTATTAAAGGCCTTTGGATTGTACAGTTCTATTGCGTCTAAGAATCTAAGAATTAGGCAATTGATTCTATGTAGGGTATAACGGATACAACATTTTCCATATCACTTTTATATGGACAAGTCATAACCACTGATGCAATATACTTTTTGAAATTATTTGTATAGAGAAAAAACTTAATCTAGTGTTGGCCATCGAAACATATTTTATATGTTATGGTTAAAGAAAGATTAGGGTAGTGAATTGACAAAAATGTAGGCAATACACTATGGCACAAGTAGCTCTTGAAGGCCAATAATAGAAGGAAAAAATAGATCCCAATGCCAACTAAATTTAGGGTTCAAATGCCATATTTGAATTGAATAGCAAAGATTAGTCATGTAAGCAAGGTTTGTTTGATAATTAAATTTCAATGATACTTTTTGAAGTAGTCAAGAATATGATAATTAAGCTCTTCAAGTTAGGATTCAGTGATTTTTTTTAAAACAAACACATCCTTCTCTGTTATCTTAATTTGGTTTTATTATCTCAATTCATACTCTTAATAAGTAACTCTTACACTTTTCAAATTGATGCAAAATATGAGCATAAAAAGGATTCTTTATGCCAACTTTTAAAATAGAGTAGATTTTTACACAATTTTGATTGAGATACTTTTCTCATTTTATAATAAATTAGAACTTTATATAAAAAACTCTCCATACTAGAGTTAAAATGATTTTCTAAATGGTCTAACAATTGATCTTATTTACTATACAAATGTGTGCAAAAAGTAAACCAGATTTTTCCTAATTGACCTTCCACACCTCTTCGGCATACCCATTGCACAAGGTGTGATAACTAGTTTGGTTCCGTTTTCTTAAAAAATATTATATTGCATTCATTGAGAGAGATGAGAGAGAGTGTATATCAAATTCATGTGATCATTGAAAGGATGGATTATACAAGGAAAAATCGATACACTTCACTTATTTAGGAGTGGTAATAGACAAGGCGTAGAAGGCCTTTTGTATTATTGGTGATAATAAGTAGAAATAAAGGACGTAGAAAGCCTAGGGAGTGAAGTTGACGGGGTAGACGGGATTTTTATTGGGATAGAAGAGGCCAAAATGGCGCTCGATCTCTGGTCCGCGCTTCAGATTCTCGTTGAACAAGGCGAAAACGTAGGTGTGGATGGGCTTTCCAGGTCTCCTGGGCGTTCCCTCGTGGGACAGTACGTGCCTGATGAGGTTGTTATTGTACACCCTCGCGTTCTCCACGGTGGCCACCCCATCATCTCCCGCAGACGGCCACCCACTCTCTGTAATGAGCAGCGCTAGGTCTGGATGTCCCGCTCTCTCACACGCGGCAATGAGAGAGTCCACAATGGCGTCGAACAAGTTCCTGTATTCACGACCTCCGTCGTGGACGACCGGGGCAGAAGGCTTGAAGAGCGCGTAGTCTAAGGATATCTGGGCCTTGTTGCCCACATAACTGAAATAAGGGTACACATTCGCCATGAATGGAGACCCGTTCTCTGCCAAGAAGCTCAGCAGAGGGCGGAGCGTGTCCTTGAGATCGTTGCGGAACTCTCCCTGCGAAGGCGGATAAGAATTCCCGAGCACAGATGAGGCGTGGGTGGTGGACACCTTTATATGCTTGTGCAGATTGGCGCTGCGGACTGCGGTCTGAATGTTCCGCATTGCAGGGACGAGATATGAGACGTATTTCTCGTTTCCGTAATGCAACACCTCGTTTCCCACTGAAATGTATTTGATGTTTGCCGCCGGGTAGAAGGCGCGAACGTTGTCGTTCACCCACCCGTTGGCTGCCGCCTGGTTGCCTGCTATCTTCTCAAGCTCCTCGTTGCTCACCCCCACTATTACTTCAATGCCCGTGTTTTCCAGGGCTCTCAGAGCTTCGTGATGTGCCTCAAAAATCCTCACTTTTCCGATGTTGTAGCGCTTCAACAACTCTACCACCTCGCGCGGGCTCGGTAGATTCCCTAACATTCCATAACACACTCCAACTGCAGGGCATTTAAATTTAACGTTAAAAATCACAATCACAATCACAAATACGCAGCCAGTCTTTCAATAACAATTCTAACAATGATTGCAATATATATGTATACATACCTCTCGCCGCCATGGATCTTGAACTGGTTGCCTGTAATTCCAACAAACTCACTTCTTTGAAAAGCTCAATCACTTGTTTGGTTGTAAGATGAAATACTTGTGAAAGTACTCGTTAATGAAAATCACAAGGCACGATCGGGTATTTATAGTTGGCAATTGAATCGGTCATTGCGGGGCCCTGTCCTAGAAACCATTTCTAAGGCGACTTTGCCACTAAATGATAAGGAAAATCCGAACTGCTGAACCTCGAAGTCGCGCTTAGATAGCGACCCAGATGGTCTACCGCTTCTTTCATCAAATTCATGCCCCCTTATCGTAACAACACGACTGCATTCAATTTCATTTGTTGGATAACTTGCTCACGGTTCTAGAAGGATAATGCCTATCTTCACAAATAGAATTCAAGAGATTGGAGTTTCTGTATAAGTTAAAAAAGATTATATTACTTTGTCCATCGAACGTACAGTCGACATAATTATCCCGCCCCGCATCTATTAAGAATAGCACGCCACATGCAACTGTTTTACCCGTTTGACCTGCAACTCGGATGCAAATTTGAACTTCAACCTAACGCAACCTCCACAGCATTAGAGTTTGTATGGCCGAATTAGAGATATAGATGATCTACTTGCCACAGCATTAGAGTTTGTATATTTCTAGTTGCCGCGTGCGGTAGAAGACTTTCAGGTAATTTCTATCTCAAGTGCGTTTGCAATGTTGATAGAATAGTTTGAATACTGGGAAAGCAACAACTGTTTGTTTCAAACACTTCCTCTAGATTGATAGATTTTGATTCGCAACGAAAAGACACTTGGGACTGTCACTCGGTATTATTAACACATCATTTCAAGTGGCGCAGTAAACTTTGAAGGCTACTTTAGGAAAATAAAATAAGGGTAAATAAATGAGATAGACGATAAAAGATGAGTTAAGTTGATGGTACTCAATTATAAATTACCACTTTCTCATCTAAAATCATATTTTGTTATCAAGATGGGAGGATGGAATTGTTTCTAGGCCCCTGAGTTTTGAGATGATATGGTGTTTACATGACACCACATTGTTGTATAAAAACTACATTAAATAGGGGAGAGAATCTGGTAGTTGAGCACCCTAACTTTGCGCTTCTTAAAATCCTACCTGAATATTTCAAAAAATTCTGAATTTTTTTACAACAGCTTACTTGGCAACACCCCTACTTATAACTAAGGTTTCAGGGCCACATCAGCATGCTTTTTGTCGAGGTGTCCGAAAAGGTCCAAAAACAAGTGGGACCGATACTTGTGCACTAAATCAAGTTTTATCGGTGTGCTGATGTAGCATCACATGATTTGTTGCTTTTTAGATCTAAGGAATACATATTATTCAATTATTGGTAGTTATCGTCAACACTAACAACTTTAAAGTCACAACTATTGGTTCAATATTATTAAAAATATTGGGCATTAAATCAACAAATGCTATATCAACTATTGGAAAATGCTCAACCACTGGGTCCTTTCCCTTAGAACATGGTCTGTCCTCAAATAATTGTGTGATTTTGTAATGTTGAAATTTACATATCCATGCCATTTTGCACTTAGGTTTTGGTCTATTAGGGGAAAATGCTTTGAATGCGTTGACATATTCTATAAGCGGCATGAAAGTTGGGTTTCTTGCCCTATACCTACTTTCCTACCTATTCATTACATATATATTTCCGCCACATTTTATCTCACTATTCGTGCTTGGACATTCCAATAATTTTCCTATTTATTGCGCAATGCATACTAGGAACCATTAGAATATAATGAAAGAATGGTAAAGTTATCTAGGCAACAAAAGTGTATAATTTTACATTACCTGAAGTGCGATGTTCGATATTCTGCAAAGGAAACCATTCTTTAGCCATAGAGCTAACAATTCTCTTCTCGCATTGACTTTCTTAAAGTATATGCTTCGATGGTCTAAGTTATCAATCCCAACCATCACTATTTAATATAGTTTAATTTATGCTTATATGTGAATGCATTCTATATGATTATCCTAGGTTACACATGAAGAATATTTATTTTCCTTTGCATCTTTTGTGAACTTGGTCAATCGTACATTACCTAGATATCTTTCTAGGGCTCCTCATTACATTAGGTTTTTTTAGATCTATAATTTTCTAAGTTCATACTCTACCTTAAGGTCTCAATGTGATTTTTAGCTCTTGTGTTTGATTTGGCGTGTGGGTGATAACATCAAGCTTTGTCACCTTTCGATTAGATTTTTAAATACTAAATTTAAACATTTTCAACTTAAAACTCATTTTCAATGCAAATTCAAATTAAAAAATATATCTTACATTAGTATGTGATGAGAGATAATGCAGTGAGTCACAAATGCAATAATTTCATAAGTGCAAATAGCACATGTAGCTTGCATTGGCATGCAAGTGACACTTTAGAAGAAATGCAACTAAAAAGAGTAAGTTGACATGCTATTGTTGTGGGAAAGAGCCTGGGAGAAACCTAGTCTCAAAAGTAGAAACCAATTATATTATTAGCAGACAGCAGTACCTTTAAAAATCTGCAAATAATAAACCTCAAACATAGGTTAATGACTACAAATTCATCCTAGCGATAATGCAAAATGCTTCTTAACATGATAACAAAACAAACTAAACTGAAAGCATGAAAATTACATAATGCACCCTTATCTCATAGTGGATTGGTGCTACTTTGATGTGAAAAGTAGCCCTTTCCCAACCCTTGATTAAGCTCCATGATATGATATGTTGATGATCAAGATGATGGATGGAAAAAATCAGTTCTTCAATGAAGAGTGACTTTGCATAAGCTTTTTGGATGAAATTGTGGAGATTTGTGGAGTTGTGGACAAAATCAGTTCTCAAATGAAGAGTGTGACTTTGCATTAGCTTTTTGGATGAAATTATGGAGGATTTGCTCAAAGATGAAGCACCTATTTAAGGATTTTCAAAATGCTAAGTGTTGAAGAGGGACCAATGTGGGACTAAGATTGGACCAATGAAAGAAGGACACTTGTCATCATGTGAGTGGTTGATGCATGTACAAGATTTGGGAAATG
>VDFB02269013.1:0-27300 GCA_007258455.2 Sequoia sempervirens | reverse complement strand
ATGGATGATGCAAGATGAAGGTTGAATGATTTATGAGAGACGAAAAGGTATTATTTGATTAAACCTTTGGATTGAACCGATTTACCTGATGAACAGATTTGTTGCGTTTGATCAATTCAATGAGCGGATGAATATGCATAATGCTAATTTGATGTGTCTACAATTAGCAATTGCATAGTTCGCAATATAACTCCAAGATCTACAATTCATAGGAGAACATACAACTCAATAAACTATCAAATAAAAATTGGTAGTGTAATCGTACTAATAAAAAAATTGCATAACACCTTCAACCTAAGAAGACAATAAACGAGAATGATAAAAGCTATGAATGTTCAAAAATACTAGCCAATTAAGGCATCCTTATCCATGCAAAAATTTCATTGCTAAATTCAAGATTTTTCAACTGGTAAAAAAATTAAAATATCCACTACAAAAGTTTGGTCCAACACTCAAGTAGTCTTATTATGAATTTTTCATAACTACTCCATAATTTTTTCCAAGTCCACAATTAACTTTCTCATCATGTTCTTTCTTTTTCGATAACTCTTACACACCTTACAACATGTCATGGCTTTAATTTACTCCATAGCCCTCCCCATTTCCCCTATATTGTGGGTCCACTTTGATTAGAGCAACATTAAGAAATAATAAATGTACAAATAACACATTTTTTAATTGAGTGTGATCACACAATTTGACCTTGTTGAATCTTATTTATACTCTTAGTTAGGTACCAATATCTATCTCTAGTTTTATCCCTTCCTTACCCAAGGTAGATCTATGATTGTGATTCAATTGATCTTGATCACTTATGCACTTGTGGAAATGATCCATTTTCTTTTATATTTCAAATAAAATTGATAATCATGCAATTAGTGTTATCCTAGAATTTCTACAACTTTTCCCTCAAAAATACTATTTTTATAAAAATATTTAATAATAGAGAATAGTCTATAAAGGAAAAAAATATCAATTATAATTTAAATGTAACCTATTGGCCAGTATAAATTTTAAATTCAATTATTTTATATTATATTTTTAAACTATGCCAAAATTCATAATTCATATATATTAAAAATCACTCACATCTTTCAAGGAATTATTATTTTTAAACATGAAAGTTGCTTCACACTCTAAGATACTTTGGATGTCATTTTTTTATTATAATTATTTTCTTTCCACTAGCTAGGCTAGTGAGAAAATAGTTTTTCAATATTTTTAAAAGTGGCATTAAAAATTTAATACACAATTTAATTATTTACATAAAAAATAATAAAAATGTGTGTCACATTCAAGCACGTTTTCTTTACTTGTACATATTATTTGATGAAAAATATTATTTTTTCTTTTACAATATTTAAAAAAGGAGTACTCAAACTACATTGAATACCCTCTAACTTTTATTATGAAATTTCTTTGAAATTTGAAGTGAATTTTTGTGATTTAGTATGTGAAGTTACTTGTTGGTGTAGCCATTTACTTTAGGACTATATTTCATTGCTCAATTATTGAGGTTTGATTATAGAACTATTTCCTCAAACTTTTTCCTCTTAGTATAAAGACTTTTGTAGATCATTGAGTATTATTATCAAGTGTTTACCCTCTTCATATGGTATTAGAGCCACTCCAACTTTGAATCCAAATAGTATAATCTTGCGCTTGTGACGGTGATCTCTATCCAAAATTTTTGAGCCATGGAAATGACCCTTGTTGTTATTGGTTTTACTTGATAATGAAGATCTAGGAAGGGCATGCATATAGTTGATGAGGGCATTGAATTCTATGCCTAGTAGTTTTCTTTGGATATCTATACATAATACAAATGCAACCCCTAATGTGGTGTTGAATGCAACATCACATGATAATCTAGGAAACTTGATCATTGATTTGAGTAGTTAGAAATATATTGGAGAATAATTCAATAAATGGTAGCACTTATAGATGCCGACAATAGATGATATTGACTAGAGCGAGAAACATCACTATGTAGGATTTTTCTATTACTCACACATATGTTCACGGAGAAATGGTTGATATTAATTTGCAAAAGGTAAAGGGTTATCAAATTGCAAAATAATAAAAGATTTTAAGGCTACAAATCTGAAGGCTAAGGAAAGCTTGGAGAATTATGAGTAATGTTGTGGCTAAAGTTCAAAAATAGCTACAAAAATATGTGGATTTCACTTTCTATTGATATCTCACATGTTGATAGAACTTCACCAGAGAAGTGAATAAGAGTAGGCCCTATTGACATTATTCATAACCCAAAGTTCAAGTTTCTCATGGTGAGTAAGTTTTAGAATTATTGTGGCAATATGTTTGGAAAAACTCTCATGTCCCTTGACAAATTGTTCATGAAATACAAGGTAGTGATGACCCATATGGCTAGAGAGGTCAAGAAGCTTAGATCCAATATTCATAATAAGGAGATCTGTGAGATGATAACAATTGTGGAGAGTCCACGTGCAGTGATTATTATTATGGAGTCCTAAACCAAGACCGCTCGTGGTCTTCGTATGTTGAACATTGTGTGGGCTCAACAATTCAACATAGAGTTAAGGAAGTCATTCTAAAGGAAATAGTACAAGGCGAAGAAGAAGGCCTTTAGCAAGTATGCATAGAGATATGAGAATGGAGATGGTAAAAAGAGCATGAAGGATAAGCTTGAGAAGATGAAGAAGTATGCATATCTTATGAGGGTTTTACCTCACTTTCAGGTGAAAAAGATGAAAGGGTTGAAGAAAAATAAGGCCCGCCTTATGGAAATCCAAGTGAATGGTACAATAATTCAACAAAAAATAAAATACACATATTATTGTTTTAAGGAGGAATATATTTTTTAGGAGCCAAGTAGGTTCTGTTAGGGAATTATGTATGTTTCCACTTGTTCCTCTTCCACATATTAATGCCCATAAAATTTTCAAAAGATTAATACCTTTCATAAATCTTGGATTAATAAGAAATAATATATTCCTATATTCAACCAACTCTCTACTACCACTAGTATGATACTTCAGTTAAGTTGGAATGCATGTCTAATGACTTGAGTTGTATGACAGATAACAGGGACTACCTCCAGTTAATAGGGGATGACCATTCTTGCATGAATGGTGTTGAGTAATGTTTCAGTTAACAAGAAATCACTTGGATCCAACTTGGGCGCCCAATATGCTTTCTTGGAATTACCTCTTTTGCATGTTGAGATATTTCTGAAGTTTCAGTTAAGTGGGATTACTTTTGGGTGCCAACTTTGAGGAGGAGCTTTGGAATTATCAATAGAATGAAGGTTGAGTTGTGACTTTAGTTTGGGACGCCCAAATGGATGAAGCACATATTTTAGCATTGTTCTTCATGGGATAACCCCATTTGCATGAGATATGGCGCAACTTTTAGGGATAGGGCTTGAGCATTGTAATTGTAACTCATGTTGGAGTTTACAAAGTAAATCAAAGCCTATTTATACCAAGCAAGTTGAATAGAGTTATCATAGTTTTATTGCATGTTGTGAAGAAGATTGGTGAAGACAGAAGAAGCATTCTCAATCAAGATTGGATATATTGTATTTCAGAGATTGAATAATAGAATAATTCTTGGTGGAGTTTTTTCCCGAAACCGTTTCTCCACGGTACATCTTGTGTAATATTTCTAATATCCTATCTAGTTCTTCTATCAACTTCTGTCTACATTCTACAACAGTAAAATGGATTAATCAAGATAATTAGCCGCAAATAATATATGTAACAAAGGAAAAGCTTATTTAGATTAGAAATATTAAAGTTTTAAAGAGTATTAAGCTAAGAAAACACCCCATTTTTCAACAATTAACTGATTCAAATTCATAGATCCCCTCTTTTATTTTCTATGCAATCATGTTATATGTACTTCATTTTATTTCCCCTTTTCTCTCCTTTTTATATTATTCCATTTATCTATCTAAATTAGATCATGATAGATTGGGAAAAGCTTAGGATTTAAGTTACTTTTTCCCTTAGCTTCATTGGCATACATTGCTATTAGAAAATTTCTCTTTGAAGTGTAGATGCAAGAAATTAATCTAATATTAGTATCCATTAACTCATAGATATTATCCAAATTTTTATTATAATATTAATTTTGAATGAGAATATTTATTGACTTTTAACAAAACATAAATAATTATTAAGGGTATTATATTTCATCCATAGATGTTCAGAGATAATATTGCGAGTGTAAATAAACTTTGTCTTATTATTCAATGGATTGATTATAGGAAAGAAAAAATGACACGAGTGGCAATTTACAACAAAGAGAGAGAGAGGTGTGGAAAGAATTTTGTATTATTGGTGATAATAAATGGAAATAAAGGACATACAAAGCCTAGGGAGTGGATGATTGAATAGCATAGTACTTGTATGCTTTTTCTTATTATCCAATGATATTGAGCTACTACGTCATGCACTCTGCTCGATGAATTGGTTTATCCTTTTTCAAGCAACCATTAACAATAAGAGGTTACATTTAAATGCCAACTAGGGACACATTTCTAAGGTGACACTACACAAAATAAAAGACTACTAATCTAGGTTAATGTTATGGGTGAATATTATATCTATAAATTAATGAATTTTGATAAACTATAGCTATGAGTACTCATTTTTAATAAATTAAAATATAGTTTAGAATGAGAAACTAATTACTAATTTTAACAAAAAAGTGACAACATACCTTAGGTGGGTCCTTGCTTACGTATCAACACTCTCTTAATTCATAGGATAATTATCTCCTCAACTCTTCATGCACAATTTGATTGAATATTTTAGATAAAAGATTCACACTTTCTTTCCATTTAAAAGATAAAATGCAATTGTTGAAGGAAAGATTATAGGGTAATTCATTATGTACATTTTTACAATACATAATAAGCTAACTCTAGATAACTAGGACTGCTAGATACAACTTGTCAACTCATTACATCAAAGTAGGAAAATGACTATTTTGTAGTTAAGACACCAAATAAAATTAGACATGAAGTCCTAATTTGATTCTACTGACAAAGATAAGGAAACTAATTTTGTAGGCATGCTAAACATATGGAAAAGGTGTTGGTGATGAGCGAAAGAGTTTGCTTCTTTACGAAAAAGTCCCACTAGTGGCAAAGAGTTTTAAATTTTCCAATAGCTCCTGGCTAACTCGACTATAGGTTCAATCCCTATTGTTGCAGGTTCATAATCCTTTGCCTATGGGTTATCAGATCTTATGGCTATAGGTCAACAATGGTTTATTGGTTATGAATTATTGCTTCCTTCTTGCTAAATGTCAGATTATTTTTGCACACAAGGAACTTATTCATTATAATCAACATAATTCACCATAATATTTCATCATATTTTTGCAATAATCACATACACATGAAAGTATCAATCAGCTTATCGGCAGTTACTTCTAATACTTTATAATTGAATATTGAGTCTTTGGGAATGCCTAAAAATGTTATGGAAGTATCATTGGAATAAATGAAATAACCGTAATTAAAATAACAATTCTACAACCCATTAGTACTCATGGCATAAAGAATGGGGCCATAGGTTTTACACACATCCTCATTAGTGTTCAATTTAGATTGAAAATCTGTAAGGTTCTTGTCAAGTTGGTGTACCTTACATTGAGTTGACGTACAAACGGTGGATTGGTGGTCAAAACCTCCCTTAGTATGATCATATGTAGTAGTGTTACAAGATGTTAGAAACATAGGTATAGATTCATAATTTGGATAAAAAATAGATTTTAATAAATTGAGGGTCATTTGGATAGTAGTAGTTTCGTGTCTAGTGTAACAAATTCTTAAATTTTTATATTTCCTATCATGAACACGCATTTATAGTTGATTTTAAAGAAAGGTTCATGCATTCAAGGTTTGTTTGCATCAATTGAGCTTGATATTCAACCACTTAGATTTTAAGCACACTATTTTGCATCAATGTAGAGCTAAAGATTATGACCTCATCGAAGGAATCAATTTTTATATTGTGACAAATTGATTCTACATTCTGAAAATCTACATTCGCTCAATGATTTGAGAGATAAGCCATCTATTTCTCACATCTAATTTCATAGACATGCTTTCATTTTATTATCATTTCCATGTCATAACTCATTGAAGCTTAATTTGAGTTTGATTGTTTTGTATATTTATAATCAGAAAGTATTTAACATTATGAGATTTTTCATCTCAAAGTTTTGACAAATTTGACATTCTTTAGACCTGTATAATTTTTCCTTAGAGTTTAAATCTCAATTTTCACATTTATATTTTTACGTAGAAGGCATGTCCCTATTTGAGCTTCTGAAGCTCATTTTTCCCGTCATGGTTCACAAGCCTCGAGAGGCCCTACAAGGGGGTTAAATGAATCTCAACCATGCATCATTTTTCATCATTTTTTTGGCATGCCTGTCGAGCTCCTCCTGATCTTTCCCCAGAATCTCTGGGTGCTGCAACGGAGCCGCCAGTGCCCACTTGATGGTCACAGAGGATGTGTCTGTACCTATGGTAATCATGTTCTACACAACAAAAGGAAAAAATGGAACTCCAACTGAGGAAAGAATCACCAACAGAGAGATTTTAAGGCCTTTCAAAATTATAATAGAAAGGGGTAAGAAAAGCATACGAGGGCAGTGGCCTTCACCACATCGTCTTTACTGTCAGATTGAATGTCATGGTCGTCTATTATAGATGAGAAGATCGATTCAGTCTTGATCATGCATCCCCAATATCTCACAGTGCTTGTCCAGGAATTTCTGGATAAAGGCATCTCTTTTCTTCTGTAGCTTTTTCGTGGCGAATATGAGACCTTGTAGATCAAGCCACTTGAGAAATGGCAGGTAGTGGTCGACTGCAAATACACCATATAAATAGAAAGTTTCTTCTACCATCTTCTTTAGGTAATGCCCTTCTTGGAAATCCTCGAAATCATGAGATCTCGAGACTCTCTTGCTGTCAACCATGCACACAATTATATTAGATGTGAGATCAGAAAGCCTGAATTTCATGTTTACTGGCACGACTTCTCGATGGAAACTCTCAAATAGGGAACCAATGCTGGTGGAAAATTCCTATATACGCAAGTGTTTGAAGGAATCGATTATGTTTGTAGAGAAGATCTCGATGGTGCACATATTTTGAAGGTCTCGCAATTGTGAATTGTAGGGCAGGAGAGAAAACATTTTGTAGTCATAGCCCAAAAGCTTTCTTGTAGCCGTCTGTCGGCGTGATGCCAAGGCTCTGTCATTTGTTGTAAGCCATTGTTTTGCACTCTGAGGAGGTGACGACCAAGACTAGGTGGAAACCAAGGCGAAGATGCATGATGGGCCCATAACGTTTGGAAAGAGAGGCCAAAAATATGGTGAATGGCATTCTTCTTTCTCAGTAGATGCAGATGCTCGATTATTGGCCACGATGGAGGATGTGGTTTGAAATCCGCTGCTATTACGCAAACAATAAACAACCGAACAAAGAAAAACTATCCTTGATACACAAATTGTTTGAAAGTAAAATCATTATCCCATTTCGCATCTTTTAAAACTAAAATTTCTTAAAATGAGTAAATGGGGGAAAATCAACCTAATAGTGTGTGTGTTCTAACGAAAAAATTTTGACCATAAAAGGGTTTGAAGCACTATTTAAATTACCCAATTGCTTGGTGTGCAAAAGCAGACAACCCACTCGAATCTATAAAACTTCTAGTTTCATGCCGATATATATAGAAGGGAAGTAGAAATAGCTCCCTAGCTGATCCTTCACTTGAAACTGATATGCGAAGTTCCTGCCGGGTGGGATAGGGTAAAATTGATTCCCAACAAACCATCTTGCCATGAGTTTCTTCTATGTTGCACACCATATGGGAACCATGATAGAACATTCCTGCTTGCAAAGAAATACCAACAAAAAAGGACTGCGTAAAGAGTACGGAACAGAAAATTACCATGACAACAAGAAAGGTTCATCCAAGCTATTGTAGACATTTATCGTCAAATTTCCATTCATCACATAATCAACTTGAGCTCTAGAAACTGACAATTGAGAAGAATCCCCTACCCAATACAAAACCAAGAATAGCAGTTTTCATAAGAAAACAACCCCAAGTCGATATAGTCCCTTGCAATGTACTAATTTATGCTTCTGCCTTGACCAATAAATTGTGGCAACATTCTAATCTCATAAATTAAGGTAGCATGTTACATGGGTGTACAAAAATGGTAGCTTTCAAACAGAGTATGGACATTTATCAGGTTACGCGTCAGCTCAAATACCATCATCAAAGTTAAGATTTGTTACTTGGCTGAGGGAAAATGAAATGGGCATTAGTGGAGGGGAAATAGATATTTGTTTAGAAAACATACACTGAGTGTTGATATGATGTGAAAAGTTCTCTAGTGGAATGGTGATCTGTATGACTGTGCTTGATCCATTATCCTAGCAGATCTGCATGAGGTAATACAACTGGGAGAGTAAAATGGAACCGCTTCTTGACAACAAAATCCCATGGCTACGTCGTAGCATTTGATTGATTTTGTAGATTGCAAATGGTTAGGTGGGTGCTGTCACTGTTATTTAGATTCCTCAAATTAATTCTATTTGAAGAAATTAACAGTTGAAGACATGTGGAAAACCCAGAAAGCTTTCATCTATTTATATATTAAACTACCTAAAATGTTGGCAATCTATTGCAACTGTTGACAGCTCACAAAGTTTTCGATGACATGAGAGGAGGAGAATGAGAGAGCTTATCATGGAATGTGATGATTGCAGCGTACTGAAGAGATGGAGATCCCTAGGAAGCATTGACGTTATTTCACCATATGCAATTGCCACCATTCTCCCAACCTGTGCCAAAATACGAGCTTTGGAATAGTGTATTCACATCCATCGAAGCATCGTGTAGAGGGGATTTCTTTCTGATGTTGTTGTCGCCAATGCCCTACTAGACATGTACTCAAAATGTGCAAACATATCTAAAGCTCGTGAACATATCTAATTAGGCTACAAATCCTAGTGGTAATGTATGTTCCCAATGTCTTGATTCTTGGGACTTAATGGTTATAGGAGTCATCTTTCACGTGTCTTAGGAAGTACACGATTTAGGTAAAAGTTAAGTGATCCTCTATGGAACATGTTAAAGAGGTGAAACTAAATGACACTCAATCTTGTTGGTGTTATTTATTTTATAAAATTTTGGATTTAGTTTCACAATAAAAGATTTTTTTCTTATATTAATAGTATGTTATTTTAAAATTAATTATGTTTAAGAAAGTTATTTAATTAATTAAATTAAGCAGAGAATTTAATATTAATGTTTTGATTATTAGATTCTATTTTTGTATTTGGTACAACTTATGTCGATATTGTAGGGTATGTAATGATGCATTTAGACATTACACAAACACATTAATTTGATCAAAATGGTCTATATATTCATAGACTATCTAACAATAAATTTAAAGTCTAAACAAGATCAATTATCTTTGTGATAAAAATGAAATTTTGCTTAAAATTGTAGGGGTATTAAAGGCCTTTGGATTGTACAGTTCTATTGCGTCTAAGAATCTAAGAATTAGGCAATTGATTCTATGTAGGGTATAACGGATACAACATTTTCCATATCACTTTTATATGGACAAGTCATAACCACTGATGCAATATACTTTTTGAAATTATTTGTATAGAGAAAAAACTTAATCTAGTGTTGGCCATCGAAACATATTTTATATGTTATGGTTAAAGAAAGATTAGGGTAGTGAATTGACAAAAATGTAGGCAATACACTATGGCACAAGTAGCTCTTGAAGGCCAATAATAGAAGGAAAAAATAGATCCCAATGCCAACTAAATTTAGGGTTCAAATGCCATATTTGAATTGAATAGCAAAGATTAGTCATGTAAGCAAGGTTTGTTTGATAATTAAATTTCAATGATACTTTTTGAAGTAGTCAAGAATATGATAATTAAGCTCTTCAAGTTAGGATTCAGTGATTTTTTTTAAAACAAACACATCCTTCTCTGTTATCTTAATTTGGTTTTATTATCTCAATTCATACTCTTAATAAGTAACTCTTACACTTTTCAAATTGATGCAAAATATGAGCATAAAAAGGATTCTTTATGCCAACTTTTAAAATAGAGTAGATTTTTACACAATTTTGATTGAGATACTTTTCTCATTTTATAATAAATTAGAACTTTATATAAAAAACTCTCCATACTAGAGTTAAAATGATTTTCTAAATGGTCTAACAATTGATCTTATTTACTATACAAATGTGTGCAAAAAGTAAACCAGATTTTTCCTAATTGACCTTTCACACCTCTTCGGCATACCCATTGCACAAGGTGTGATAACTAGTTTGGTTCCGTTTTCTTAAAAAATATTATATTGCATTCATTGAGAGAGATGAGAGAGAGTGTATATCAAATTCATGTGATCATTGAAAGGATGGATTATACAAGGAAAAATCGATACACTTCACTTATTTAGGAGTGGTAATAGACAAGGCGTAGAAGGCCTTTTGTATTATTGGTGATAATAAGTAGAAATAAAGGACGTAGAAAGCCTAGGGAGTGAAGTTGACGGGGTAGACGGGATTTTTATTGGGATAGAAGAGGCCAAAATGGCGCTCGATCTCTGGTCCGCGCTTCAGATTCTCGTTGAACAAGGCGAAAACGTAGGTGTGGATGGGCTTTCCAGGTCTCCTGGGCGTTCCCTCGTGGGACAGTACGTGCCTGATGAGGTTGTTATTGTACACCCTCGCGTTCTCCACGGTGGCCACCCCATCATCTCCCGCAGACGGCCACCCACTCTCTGTAATGAGCAGCGCTAGGTCTGGATGTCCCGCTCTCTCACACGCGGCAATGAGAGAGTCCACAATGGCGTCGAACAAGTTCCTGTATTCACGGCCTCCGTCGTGGACGACCGGGGCAGAAGGCTTGAAGAGCGCGTAGTCTAAGGATATCTGGGCCTTGTTGCCCACATAACTGAAATAAGGGTACACATTCGCCATGAATGGAGACCCGTTCTCTGCCAAGAAGCTCAGCAGAGGGCGGAGCGTGTCCTTGAGATCGTTGCGGAACTCTCCCTGCGAAGGCGGATAAGAATTCCCGAGCACAGATGAGGCGTGGGTGGTGGACACCTTTATATGCTTGTGCAGATTGGCGCTGCGGACTGCGGTCTGAATGTTCCGCATTGCAGGGACGAGATATGAGACGTATTTCTCGTTTCCGTAATGCAACACCTCGTTTCCCACTGAAATGTATTTGATGTTTGCCGCCGGGTAGAAGGCGCGAACGTTGTCGTTCACCCACCCGTTGGCTGCCGCCTGGTTGCCTGCTATCTTCTCAAGCTCCTCGTTGCTCACCCCCACTATTACTTCAATGCCCGTGTTTTCCAGGGCTCTCAGAGCTTCGTGATGTGCCTCAAAAATCCTCACTTTTCCGATGTTGTAGCGCTTCAACAACTCTACCACCTCGCGCGGGCTCGGTAGATTCCCTAACATTCCATAACACACTCCAACTGCAGGGCATTTAAATTTAACGTTAAAAATCACAATCACAATCACAAATACGCAGCCAGTCTTTCAATAACAATTCTAACAATGATTGCAATATATATGTATACATACCTCTCGCCGCCATGGATCTTGAACTGGTTGCCTGTAATTCCAACAAACTCACTTCTTTGAAAAGCTCAATCACTTGTTTGGTTGTAAGATGAAATACTTGTGAAAGTACTCGTTAATGAAAATCACAAGGCACGATCGGGTATTTATAGTTCGCAATTGAATCGGTCATTGCGGGGCCCTGTCCTAGAAACCATTTCTAAGGCGACTTTGCCACTAAATGATAAGGAAAATCCGAACTGCTGAACCTCGAAGTCGCGCTTAGATAGCGACCCAGATGGTCTACCGCTTCTTTCATCAAATTCATGCCCCCTTATCGTAACAACACGACTGCATTCAATTTCATTTGTTGGATAACTTGCTCACGGTTCTAGAAGGATAATGCCTATCTTCACAAATAGAATTCAAGAGATTGGAGTTTCTGTATAAGTTAAAAAAGATTATATTACTTTGTCCATCGAACGTACAGTCGACATAATTATCCCGCCCCGCATCTATTAAGAATAGCACGCCACATGCAACTGTTTTACCCGTTTGACCTGCAACTCGGATGCAAATTTGAACTTCAACCTAACGCAACCTCCACAGCATTAGAGTTTGTATGGCCGAATTAGAGATATAGATGATCTACTTGCCACAGCATTAGAGTTTGTATATTTCTAGTTGCCGCGTGCGGTAGAAGACTTTCAGGTAATTTCTATCTCAAGTGCGTTTGCAATGTTGATAGAATAGTTTGAATACTGGGAAAGCAACAACTGTTTGTTTCAAACACTTCCTCTAGATTGATAGATTTTGATTCGCAACGAAAAGACACTTGGGACTGTCACTCGGTATTATTAACACATCATTTCAAGTGGCGCAGTAAACTTTGAAGGCTACTTTAGGAAAATAAAATAAGGGTAAATAAATGAGATAGACGATAAAAGATGAGTTAAGTTGATGGTACTCAATTATAAATTACCACTTTCTCATCTAAAATCATATTTTGTTATCAAGATGGGAGGATGGAATTGTTTCTAGGCCCCTGAGTTTTGAGATGATATGGTGTTTACATGACACCACATTGTTGTATAAAAACTACATTAAATAGGGGAGAGAATCTGGTAGTTGAGCACCCTAACTTTGCGCTTCTTAAAATCCTACCTGAATATTTCAAAAAATTCTGAAATTTTTTACAACAGCTTACTTGGCAACACCCCTACTTATAACTAAGGTTTCAGGGCCACATCATCAAATATGATGCCACATCAGCATGCTTTTTGTCGAGGTGTCCGAAAAGGTCCAAAAACAAGTGGGACCGATACTTGTGCACTAAATCAAGTTTTATCGGTGTGCTGATGTAGCATCACATGATTTGTTGCTTTTTAGATCTAAGGAATACATATTATTCAATTATTGGTAGTTATCGTCAACACTAACAACTTTAAATTCACAACTATTGGTTCAATATTATTAAAAATATTGGGCATTAAATCAACAAATGCTATAGCAACTATTGGAAAATGCTCAACCACTGTGTCCTTTCCCTTAGAACATGGTCTGTCCTCAAATAATTGTGTGATTTTGTAATGTTGAAATTTACATATCCATGCCATTTTGCACTTAGGTTTTGGTCTATTATGAGGAAAATGCTTTAGTACGTTGACATATTCACAAACGGCATGAAAGTTGGGTTTCTTGCCCTATGCCACCTACCTATTCATTACATATATTTCCATACATTTATCCCTCACCCTATTTACGTGCTTAGACATTCCAATAATTTTTTCCTATTTATTGCACCAATGCATACTAGGAACCATTAGATATAATGAAAGAGAAGAATCGATAAAGATTATCTAGGCAACAAAAAGTGTATAGTTTTGCATTGCACAGGGTCAATGTTCGATATTCTGCAAAGGAAACCATTCTTTAGCCATAGAGCTAACAATTGTCTTCTCGCATTGACTTTCTTAAAGTATATGCTTCGATGGTCTAATTTATCAATACCAACCATCACTATTTAATATAGTTTAATTTATGCTTATGTGTGAATGCATTCTATATGATTATCCTAGATTACACATGAAGAATGATTATTTTCCTTTGCATCTTTTGTGAACTTGGTCAATCGTACATTACCTAGATATCTTTCTAGGGCTCCTCATTACATTAGGTTTTTTTAGATCTATAATTTTCTAAGTTCATACTCTACCTTAAGGTCTCAATGTGATTTTTAGCTCTTGTGTTTGATTTGGCGTGTGGGTGATAACATCAAGCTTTGTCACCTTTCGATTAGATTTTTAAATACTAAATTTAAACATTTTCAACTTAAAACTCATTTTCAATGCAAATTCAAATTAAAAAATATATCTTACATTAGTATGTGATGAGAGATAATGCAGAGAGACACAAATGCAATAATTTCATAGAATAAATAACACATGTAGTAACTTGCATTGGCATACAAATGACACTAGAAGAAATGCAACTAAAAAAGAAGTAGTTGACATACTATTATTGTGAAGAAACCCTGTTGAGAGAAACCTAGTCTCCAAGTAGAGCCAATTATATTATTAGTGTGAGTACCTTTTAAAATCTGCAAATAATAAACCTCAAACATAGGTTAATGACTTACAAATTCATCAAAATACTCCTATGAAATAATGCAAAATGCTTCCTAACATGATAACAAAACAAACTAAACTAAAAGCATGAAGAATACATAATGCACCCCTATCTCATAGTGGATTGGTGCTACTTTGATGTGAAAAGTAGCCCTTTCCCAACCCTTGATTAAGCTCCATGATCTGATATGTTGATGATCAAGATGATGGATGGGAAAAATCAATTCTTCAATGAAGAGTGACTTTGCATAAGCTTTTTGGATGAAATTGTGGAGATTTGTGGAGTTGTGGACAAAATCAGTTCTCAAATGAAGAGTGTGACTTTGCATTAGCTTTTTGGATGAAATTATGGAGGATTTGCTCAAAGATGAAGCACCTATTTAAGGATTTTCAAAATGCTAAGTGTTGAAGAGGGACCAATGTGGGACTAAGATTGGACCAATGAAAGAAGGACACTTGTCATCATGTGAGTGGTTGATGCATGTGCAAGATTTGGGAAATGTGCCCAAGAGGGAAATTTGAATTCAAATTTGTGCAATGAATCTGAGTTTGACTTTGGAAGGGGACATGTAAGAGACATGTAAGGCCTCATAAATGCTCTGTTAGGTGTACATGTCAACTTGGGGGGAGATTCAAACTTGGAGAATATTCTCCCTTTATGCCAAGTTGAAAATAAAGATTTTGATAAATCAATTAAATGCAATTTCATGTGCAAGTGGCCAAATCTAGAGAATGCAAGTGGTTAGGATGTGACATGCATTAGCTTAGATTTAATAAGGATTAATTAGCTAGGATGATGATTAGGATGCTTTGACTTTTATGACTTAAATATTTGATTTATTTAATTCAAAAAAGGATGAAGTATGATTTGGATTTGAATTAAATAAAGTCCTGATTTATTTAATTAAATGGATGATGCAAGATGAAGGTTGAATGATTTATGAGAGACGAAAAGGTATTATTTGATTAAACCTTTGGATTGAACCGATTTACCTGATGAACAGATTTGTTGCGTTTGATCAATTCAATGAGCGGATGAATATGCATAATGCTAATTTGATGTGTCTACAATTAGCAATTGCATAGTTCGCAATATAACTCCAAGATCTACAATTCATAGGAGAACATACAACTCAATAAACTATCAAATAAAAATTGGTAGTGTAATCGTACTAATAAAAAAATTGCATAACACCTTCAACCTAAGAAGACAATAAACGAGAATGATAAAAGCTATGAATGTTCAAAAATACTAGCTAATTAAGGCATCCTTATCCATGCAAAAATTTCATTGCTAAATTCAAGATTTTTCAACTGGTAAAAAAATTAAAATATCCACTACAAAAGTTTGGTCCAACACTCAAGTAGTGTTATTATGAATTTTTCATAACTACTCCATAATTTTTTCCAAGTCCACAATTAACTTTCTCATCATGTTCTTTCTTTTTCGATAACTCTTACACACCTTACAACATGTCATGGCTTTAATTTACTCCATAGCCCTCCCCATTTCCCCTATATTGTGGGTCCACTTTGATTAGAGCAACATTAAGAAATAATAAATGTACAAATAACACATTTTTTAATTGAGTGTGATCACACAATTTGACCTTGTTGAATCTTATTTATACTCTTAGTTAGGTACCAATATCTATCTCTAGTTTTATCCCTTCCTTACCCAAGGTAGATCTATGATTGTGATTCAATTGATCTTGATCACTTATGCACTTGTGGAAATGATCCATTTTCTTTTATATTTCAAATAAAATTGATAATCATGCAATTAGTGTTATCCTAGAATTTCTACAACTTTTCCCTCAAAAATACTATTTTTATAAACATATTTAATAATAAAGAATAGTCTATAGAGGAAAAAAATATCAATTATAATTTAAATGTAACCTATTGGCCAGTATAAATTTAAAATTCAATTATTTTATATTATATTTTTAAATTATGTCAAAATTCGTAATTCATATATATTAAAAATCACTCACATCTTTCAAGGAATTATTATTTTTAAACATGAAAGTTGCTTCACACCCTAAGATACTTTGGATGTCATTTTTTTTATTATAATTATTTTCTTTTCACCAGCTAGGCTAGTGAGAAAATAGTTTTTCAATATTTTTAAAAGTGGCATTAAAAATTTAATACACAATTTAATTATTTACATAAAAAATAATAAAAATGTGTGTCACATTCAAGCACGTTTTCTTTACTTGTACATATTATTTGATGAAAAATATTATTTTTTCTTTTACAATATTTAAAAAAGGAGTACTCAAACTACATTCAATACCCTCTAACTTTTATTATGAACTTTCTTTGAAATTTGAAGTGAATTTTTGTGATTTAGTATGTGAAGTTACTTGCTGGTGTAGCCATTTACTTTAGGACTATATTTCATTGCTCAATTATTGAGGTTTGATTATAGAACTATTTCCTCAAACTTTTTCCTCTTAGTATAAAGACTTTTGTAGATCATTGTGTATTATTATCAAGTGTTTACCCTCTTCATATGGTATTAGAGCCACTCCAACTTTGAATCCAAATAGTATAATCTTGCGCTTGTGACGGTGATCTCTATCCAAAAATTTTGAGCCATGGAAATGACCCTTATCATTATTGGTTTTACTTGATAATGAAGATCTAGGAAGGGCATGCATATAGTTGATGAGGGCATTGAATTCTATGCCTAGTAGTTTTCTTTGGATATCTATACATAATACAAATGCAACCCCTAATGTGGTGTTGAATGCAACATCACATGATAATCTAGGCGACTTGATCATTGATTTGAGTAGTTAGAAATATACTGGAGAATAATTCAATAAATGGTAGCACTTATAGATGCCGACAATAGATGATATTGACTAGAGTGAGAAACATCACACTGTGTAGGATTTTTCTATTACTCACACATATGTTCACAGAGAAATGGTTGATATTAATTTGCAAAAGGTAAAGGGTTATCAAATTGCAAAATAATAAAAGATTTTAAGGCTACAAATCTGAAGGCTAAGCGAAGCTTGGAGAATTATGAGTAATGTTGTGGCTAAAGTTCAAAAATAGCTACAAAAATATGTGGATTTCACTTTCTATTGATATCTCACATGTTGATAGAACTTCACCAGAGAAGTGAATAAGAGTAGGCCCTATTGACATTATGCATAACCCAAAGTTCAAGTTTCTCATGGTGAGTAAGTTTTAGAATTATTGTGGCAATATGTTTGGAAAAACTCTCATGTCCCTTGACAAATTGTTCATGAAATACAAGGTAGTGATGACCCATATGGCTAGAGAGGTCAAGAAGCTTAGATCCAATATTCATAATAAGGAGATCTGTGAGATGATAACAATTGTGGAGAGTCCACGTGCAGTGATTATTATTATGGAGTCCTAAACCAAGACCGCTCGTGGTCTTCGTATGTTGAACATTGTGTGGGCTCAACAATTCAACATAGAGTTAAGGAAGTCATTCTAAAGGAAATAGTACAAGGCGAAGAAGAAGGCCTTTAGCAAGTATGCATAGAGATATGAGAATGGAGATGGTAAAAAGAGCATGAAGGATAAGCTTGAGAAGATGAAGAAGTATGCATATCTTATGAGGGTTTTACCTCACTTTCAGGTGAAAAAGATGAAAGGGTTGAAGAAAAATAAGGCCCGCCTTATGGAAATCCAAGTGAATGGTACAATAATTCAACAAAAAATAAAATACACATATTATTGTTTTAAGGAGGAATATATTTTTTAGGAGCCAAGTAGGTTCTGTTAGGGAATTATGTATGTTTCCACTTGTTCCTCTTCCACATATTAATGCCCATAAAATTTTCAAAAGATTAATACCTTTCATAAATCTTGGATTAATAAGAAATAATATATTCCTATATTCAACCAACTCTCTACTACCACTAGTATGATACTTCAGTTAAGTTGGAATGCATGTCTAATGACTTGAGTTGTATGACAGATAACAGGGACTACCTCCAGTTAATAGGGGATGACCATTCTTGCATGAATGGTGTTGAGTAATGTTTCAGTTAACAAGAAATCACTTGGATCCAACTTGGGCACCCAAGATGCTTTCTTGGAATTACCTCTTTTGCATGTTGAGATATTTCTGAAGGCTCAGTTAAGTGGGATTACTTTTGGGTGCCAACTTTGAGGAGGAGCTTTGGAATTATCAATAGAATGAAGGTTGAGTTGTGACTTTAGTTTGGGACGCCCAAATGGATGAAGCACATATTTTAGCATTGTTCTTCATGGGATAACCCCATTTGCATGAGATATGGCGCAACTTTTAGGGATAGGGCTTGAGCATTGTAATTGTAACTCATGTTGGAGTTTACAAAGTAAATCAAAGCCTATTTATACCAAGCAAGTTGAATAGAGTTATCATAGTTTTATTGCATGTTGTGAAGAAGATTGGTGAAGGCAGAAGAAGCATTCTCAATCAAGATTGGAGATATTGTATTTCAGAGATTGAATAATAGAATAATTCTTGGTGGAGTTTTTTCCCGAAACCGTTTCTCCACGGTACATCTTGTGTAATATTTCTAATATCCTATCTAGTTCTTCTATCAACTTCTGTCTACATTCTACAACAGTAAAATGGATTAATCAAGATAATTAGCCGCAAATAATATATGTAACAAAGGAAAAGCTTATTTAGATTAGAAATATTAAAGTTTTAAAGAGTATTAAGCTAAGAAAACACCCCATTTTTCAACAATTAACTGATTCAAATTCATAGATCACCTCTTTTATTTTCTATGCAATCATGTTATATGTACTTCATTTTATTTCCCCTTTTCTCTCCTTTTTATATTATTCCATTTATCTATCTAAATTAGATCATGATAGATTGGGAAAAGCTTAGGATTTAAGTTACTTTTTCCCTTAGCTTCATTGGCATACATTGCTATTAGAAAATTTCTCTTTGAAGTGTAGATGCAAGAAATTAATCTAATATTAGTATCCATTAACTCATAGATATTATCCAAATTTTTATTATAATATTAATTTTGAATGAGAATATTTATTGACTTTTAACAAAACATAAATAATTATTAAGGGTATTATATTTCATCCATAGATGTTCAGAGATAATATTGCGAGTGTAAATAAACTTTGTCTTATTATTCAATGGATTGATTATAGGAAAGAAAAAATGACACGAGTGGCAATTTACAACAAAGAGAGAGAGAGGTGTGGAAAGAATTTTGTATTATTGGTGATAATAAATGGAAATAAAGGACATACAAAGCCTAGGGAGTGGATGATTGAATAGCATAGTACTTGTATGCTTTTTCTTATTATCCAATGATATTGAGCTACTACGTCATGCACTCTGCTCGATGAATTGGTTTATCCTTTTTCAAGCAACCATTAACAATAAGAGGTTACATTTAAATGCCAACTAGGGACACATTTCTAAGGTGACACTACACAAAATAAAAGACTACTAATCCAGGTTAATGTTATGGGTGAATATTATATCTATAAATTAATGAATTTTGATAAACTATAGCTATGAGTACTCATTTTTAATAAATTAAAATATAGTTTAGAATGAGAAACTAATTACTAATTTTAACAAAAAAGTGACAACATACCTTAGGTGGGTCCTTGCTTACGTATCAACACTCTCTTAATTCATAGGATAATTATCTCCTCAACTCTTCATGCACAATTTGATTGAATATTTTAGATAAAAGATTCACACTTTCTTTCCATTTAAAAGATAAAATGCAATTGTTGAAGGAAAGATTATAGGGTAATTCATTATGTACATTTTTACAATACATAATAAGCTAACTCTAGATAACTAGGACTGCTAGATACAACTTGTCAACTCATTACATCAAAGTAGGAAAATGACTATTTTGTAGTTAGGACACCAAATAAAATTAGACATGAAGTCCTAATTTGATTCTACTGACAAAGATAAGGAAACTAATTTTGTAGGCATGCTAAACATATGGAAAAGGGGTTGGTGATGAGCGAAAGAGTTTGCTTCTTTACGAAAAAGTCCCACTAGTGGCAAAGAGTTTTAAATTTTCCAATAGCTCGTGGCTAACTCGACTATAGGTTCAATCCCTATTGTTGCAGGTTCACAATCCTTTGCCTATGGGTTATCAAATCTTATGGCTATAGGTCAACAATGGTTTATTGGTTATGAATTATTGCTTCCTTCTTGCTAAATGTCAGATTATTTTTGCACACAAGGAACTTATTCATTATAATCAACATAATTCACCATAATATTTCATCATATTTTTGCAATAATCACATACACATGAAAGTATCAATCAGCTTATCGGCAGTTACTTCTAATACTTTATAATTGAATATTGAGTCTTTGGGAATGCCTAAAAATGTTATGGAAGTATCATTGGAATAAATGAAATAACCGTAATTAAAATAACAATTCTACAACCCATTAGTACTCATGGCATAAAGAATGGGGCCATAGGTTTTACACACATCCTCATTAGTGTTCAATTTAGATTGAAAATCTGTAAGGTTCTTGTCAAGTTGGTGTACCTTACATTGATTTGACGTACAAACGGTGGATTGGTGGTCAAAACCTCCCTTAGTATGATCATATGTAGTAGTGTTACAAGATGTTAGAAACATAGGTATAGACTCATAATTTGGATAAAAAATAGATTTTAATAAATTGAGGGTCATTTGGATAGTAGTAGTTTCGTGTCTAGTGTAACAAATTCTTAAATTTTTATATTTCCTATCATGAACACGCATTTATAGTTGATTTTAAAGAAAGGTTCATGCATTCAAGGTTTGTTTGCATCAATTGAGCTTGATATTCAACCACTTAGATTTTAAGCACACTATTTTGCATCAATGTAGAGCTAAAGATTATGACCTCATCGAAGGAATCAATTTTTATATTGTGACAAATTGATTCTACATTCTGAAAATCTACATTCGCTCAATGATTTGAGAGATAAGCCATCTATTTCTCACATCTAATTTCATAGACATGCTTTCATTTTATTATCATTTCCATGTCATAACTCATTGAAGCTTAATTTGAGTTTGATTGTTTTGTATATTTATAATCAGAAAGTATTTAACATTATGAGATTTTTCATCTCAAAGTTTTGACAAATTTGACATTCTTTAGACCTGTATAATTTTTCCTTAGAGTTTAAATCTCAATTTTCACATTTATATTTTTACGTAGAAGGCATGTCCCTATTTGAGCTTCTGAAGCTCATTTTTCCCGTCATGGTTCACAAGCCTCGAGAGGCCCTACAAGGGGGTTAAATGAATCTCAACCATGCATCATTTTTCATCATTTTTTTGGCATGCCTGTCGAGCTCCTCCTGATCTTTCCCCAGAATCTCTGGGTGCTGCAACGGAGCCACCAGTGCCCACTTGATGGTCACAGAGGATGTGTCTGTACCTATGGTAATCATGTTCTACACAACAAAAGGAAAAAATGGAACTCCAACTGAGGAAAGAATCACCAACAGAGAGATTTTAAGGCCTTTCAAAATTATAATAGAAAGGGGTAAGAAAAGCATACGAGGGCAGTGGCCTTCACCACATCGTCTTTACTGTCAGATTGAATGTCATGGTCATCTATTATAGATGAGAAGATCGATTCAGTCTTGATCATGCATCCCCAATATCTCACAGTGCTTGTCCAGGAATTTCTGGATAAAGGCATCTCTTTTCTTCTGTAGCTTTTTCGTGGCGAATATGAGACCTTGTAGATCAAGCCACTTGAGAAATGGCAGGTAGTGGTCGACTGCAAATACACCATATAAATAGAAAGTTTCTTCTACCATCTTCTTTAGGTAATGCCCTTCTTGGAAATCCTCGAAATCATGAGATCTCAAGACTCTCTTGCTGTCAACCATGCACACAATTATATTAGATGTGAGATCGGAAAGCCTGAATTTCATGTTTACTGGCACGACTTCTCGATGGAAACTCTCAAATAGGGAACCAATGCTGGTGGAAAATTCCTATATACGCAAGTGTTTGAAGGAATCGATTATGTTTGTAGAGAAGATCTCGATGGTGCACATATTTTGAAGGTCTCGCAATTGTGAATTGTAGGGCAGGAGAGAAAACATTTTGTAGTCATAGCCCAAAAGCTTTCTTGCAGCCGTCTGTCGGCGTGATGCCAAGGCTCTGTCATTTGTTGTAAGCCATTGTTTTGCGCACTCTGAGGAGGTGACGACCAAGACTAGGTGGAAACCAAGGCGAAGATGCATGATGGGCCCATAACGTTTGGAAAGAGAGGCCAAAAATATGGTGAATGGCATTCTTCTTTCTCAGTAGATGCAGATGCTCGATTATTGGCCACGATGTAGGATGTGGTTTGAAATCCACTGCTATTACGCAAACAATAAACAACCGAACAAAGAAAAACTATCCTTGATACACAAACTATTTGAAAGTAAAATCATTATCCCATGTCGCATCTTTTAAAACTAAAATTTCTTAAAATGAGTAAATGGGGGAATATCAACCTAATAGTGTGTGTGTGTTCTAACGAAAACATTTTGACCATAAAAGGGTTTGAAGCATTGAAATTACCCAATTGCGTGGTGTGCAAAAGCAGACAACCCACTCGAATCTATAAAACTTCTAGTTTCATGCCGATATATATAGAAGGGAAGTAGAAATAGCTCCCTAGCTGATCCTTCACTTGAAACTGATATGTGAAGTTCCTGCCGGGTGGGATAGGGTAAAATTGATTCCCAACAAACCATCTTGCCATGAGTTTCTTCTATGTTGCACACCATATGTGAACCATGATAGAACATTCCTGCTTGCAAAGAAATACCAACAAAAAAGGACTGCGTAAAGAGTACGGAACAAAAAATTACCATGACAACAAGAAAGGTTCATCCAAGCTATTGTAGACATTTATCGTCAAATTTTCATTCATCACATAATCAACTTGAGCTCTAGAAACTGACCATTGAGAAGAATCCCCTGCCCAATACAAAACCAAGAATAGCATTTTTCATAAGAAAACAACCCCAGGCCGATATAGTCCCTTGCAATGTACTAATTTATGCTTCTGCCTTGACCAATAAATTGTGGCAACATTCTAATCTCATAAATTAAGGTAGCATGTTACATGCGTGTACAAAAATGGTAGCTTTCAAACAGAGTATGGACATTTATCAGGTTACGCGTCAGCTCAAATACCATCATCAAAGTTAAGATTTGTTACTTGGCTGAGGGAAAATGAAATGGGCATTAGTGGAAGGGAAATAAATATTTGTTTAGAAAACATACACTGAGTGTTGATATGATGTGAAAAGTTCTCTAGTGGAATGGTGATCTGTATGACTGTGCTTGATCCATTATCCTAGCAGATCTGCATGAGGTAATACAACTGGGAGAGTAAAATGGAACCGCTTCTTGACAACAAAATCCCATGGCTACGTCGTAGCATTTGATTGATTTTGTAGATTGCAAATGGTTAGGTGGGTGCTGTCACTGTTATTTAGATTCCTCAAATTAATTCTATTTGAAGAAATTAACAGTTGAAGACATGTGGCAAACCCAGAAAGCTTTCATCTATTTATATATTAAACTACCTAAAATGTTGGCAATCTATTGCAACTGTTGACAGCTCGCAAAGTTTTCGATGACATGAGAGGAGGAGAATGAGAGAGCTTATCATGGAATGTGATGATTGCAGCGTACTGAAGAGATGGAGATCCCTAGGAAGCATTGACGTTATTTCACCATATGCAATTGCCACCATTCTCCCAACCTGTGCCAAAATACGAGCTTTGGAATAGTGTATTCACATCCATCGAAGCATCGTGTAGAGGGGATTTCTTTCTGATGTTGTTGTCGCCAATGCCCTACTAGACATGTACTCAAAATGTGCAAACATATCTAAAGCTCGTGAACATATCTAATTAGGCTACAAAATCCTAGTGGTAATGTATGTTCCCAATGTCTTGATTCTTGGGACTTAATGGTTATAGGAGTCATCTTTCACGTGTCTTAGGAAGTACACGATTTAGGTAAAAGTTAAGTGATCCTCTATGGAACATGTTAAAGAGGTGAAACTAAATGACACTCAATCTTGTTGGTGTTATTTATTTTATAAAATTTTGGATTTAGTTTCACAATAAAAGATTTTTTTCTTATATTAATAGTATGTTATTTTAAAATTAATTATGTTTAAGAAAGTTATTTAATTAATTAAATTAAGCAGAGAATTTAATATTAATGTTTTGATTATTAGATTCTATTTTTGTATTTGGTACAACTTATGTCGATATTGTAGGGTATGTAATGATGCATTTAGACATTACACAAACACATTAATTTGATCAAAATGGTCTATATATTCATAGACTATCTAACAATAAATTTAAAGTCTAAACAAGATCAATTATCTTTGTGATAAAAATGAAATTTTGCTTAAAATTGTAGGGGTATTAAAGGCCTTTGCATTGTACAGTTCTATTGCATCTAAGAATCTAAGAATTAGGCAATTGATTCTATGTAGGGTATAACGGATACAACATTTTCCATATCACTTTTATATGGACAAGTCATAACCACTGATGCAATATACTTTTTGAAATTATTTGTATAGAGAAAAAACTTAATCTAGTGTTGGCCATCGAAACATATTTTATATGTTATGGTTAAAGAAAGATTAGGGTAGTGAATTGACAAAAATGTAGGCAATACACTATGGCACAAGTAGCTCTTGAAGGCCAATAATAGAAGGAAAAAATAGATCCCAATGCCAACTAAATTTAGGGTTCAAATGCCATATTTGAATTGACTTGCAAAGATTAGTCATGTAAGCAAGGTTTGTTTGATAATTAAATTTCAATGATACTTTTTGAAGTAGTCAAGATATGATAATTAAGCTCTTCAAGTTAGGATTCAGTGATTTTTTTTAAAACAAACACATCCTTCTCTGTTATCTTAATTTGGTTTTATTATCTCAATTCATACTCTTAATAAGTAACTCTTACACTTTTCAAATTGATGCAAAATATGAGCATAAAAAGGATTCTTTATGCCAACTTTTAAAATAGAGTAGATTTTTAACAATTTTGATTGAGATACTTTTCTCATTTTATAATAAATTAGAACTTTATATAAAAAACTCTCCATACTAGAGTTAAAATGATTTTCTAAATGGTCTAACAATTGATCTTATTTACTATACAAATGTGTGCAAAAAGTAAACCAGATTTTTCCTAATTGACCTTTCACACCTCTTCGGCATACCCATTGCACAAGGTGTGATAACTAGTTTGGTTCCGTTTTCTTAAAAAATATTATATTGCATTCATTGAGAGAGATGAGAGAGAGTGTATATCAAATTCATGTGATCATTGAAAGGATGGATTATACAAGGAAAAATCGATACACTTCACTTATTTAGGAGTGGTAATAGACAAGGCGTAGAAGGCCTTTTGTATTATTGGTGATAATAAGTAGAAATAAAGGACGTAGAAAGCCTAGGGAGTGAAGTTGACGGGGTAGACGGGATTTTTATTGGGATAGAAGAGGCCAAAATGGCGCTCGATCTCTGGTCCGCGCTTCAGATTCTCGTTGAACAAGGCGAAAACGTAGGTGTGGATGGGCTTTCCAGGTCTCCTGGGCGTTCCCTCGTGGGACAGTACGTGCCTGATGAGGTTGTTATTGTACACCCTCGCGTTCTCCACGGTGGCCACCCCATCATCTCCCGCAGACGGCCACCCACTCTCTGTAATGAGCAGCGCTAGGTCTGGATGTCCCGCTCTCTCACACGCGGCAATGAGAGAGTCCACAATGGCGTCGAACAAGTTCCTGTATTCACGACCTCCGTCGTGGACGACCGGGGCAGAAGGCTTGAAGAGCGCGTAGTCTAAGGATATCTGGGCCTTGTTGCCCACATAACTGAAATAAGGGTACACATTCGCCATGAATGGAGACCCGTTCTCTGCCAAGAAGCTCAGCAGAGGGCGGAGCGTGTCCTTGAGATCGTTGCGGAACTCTCCCTGCGAAGGCGGATAAGAATTCCCGAGCACAGATGAGGCGTGGGTGGTGGACACCTTTATATGCTTGTGCAGATTGGCGCTGCGGACTGCGGTCTGAATGTTCCGCATTGCAGGGACGAGATATGAGACATATTTCTCGTTTCCGTAATGCAACACCTCGTTTCCCACTGAAATGTATTTGATGTTTGCCGCCGGGTAGAAGGCGCGAACGTTGTCGTTCACCCACCCGTTGGCTGCCGCCTGGTTGCCTGCTATCTTCTCAAGCTCCTCGTTGCTCACCCCCACTATTACTTCAATGCCCGTGTTTTCCAGGGCTCTCAGAGCTTCGTGATGTGCCTCAAAAATCCTCACTTTTCCGATGTTCTGGCGCTTCAACAACTCTACCACCTCGCGCGGGCTCGGTAGATTCCCTAGCATTCCATAACACACTCCAACTGTAGGGCATTTAAATTTAACGTTAAAAATCACAATCATAATCACAAATACGCAGCCAGTCTTTCAATAACAATTCTAACAATGATTGCAATATATCTGTATACATACCTCTCGCCGCCATGGATCTTGAACTGGTTGCCTGTAGTTCCAACAAACTCACTTCTTTGAAAAGCTCAATCACTTGTTTGGTTGTAAGATGAAATACTTGTGAAAGTACTCGTTAATGAAAATCACAAGGCACGATCGGGTATTTATAGTTCGCAATTGAATCGGTCATTGCGGGGCCCTGTCCTAGAAACCATTTCTAAGGCGACTTTGCCACTAAATGATAAGGAAAATCCGAACTGCTGAACCTCGAAGTCGCGCTTAGATAGCGACCCAGATGGTCTAGCGCTTCTTTCATCAAATTCATGCCCCCTTATCGTAACAACACGACTGCATTCAATTTCATTTGTTGGATAACTTGCTCACGGTTCTAGAAGGATAATGCCTATCTTCACAAATAGAATTCAAGAGATTGGAGTTTCTGTATAAGTTAAAAAAGATTATATTACTTTGTCCATCGAACGTACAGTCGACATAATTATCCC
>VDFB02269012.1:0-66837 GCA_007258455.2 Sequoia sempervirens | reverse complement strand
AAAAGGGCCCTCTACCCTAAGCAGAAATCTGAAAAAAAACTCTTGTATTTTATTGACCTCTTTTAGTATTAAACAATCTCATGATAGTCTCATGTTAAAAAGTTGTACTTTAAGCTTTCTTTTATTATAGTGTTTTCTTTTATTACTAAGCTTTGTGGCTTAAGTTCTCCATTCTTATGGTGCTATTTATTTTTTGCATATATTTGTATATTTATATTCTTACATTTATTTTTGAAATTTAGAAGCTTCCTTTCTTTTTTGTGGATTATTAATTGTTCTTTTTTTCCTCCTCAAACCTTGTGCATCCTACCCTCCCCTTCCCCTCTCTCTTTTTATCTGGTGTAAGTCTGCAATCAACCATTTTCTTCTCCTCTTGCTCTCTACCATCTTGATGATGGATCACGGAGTGTGATCCGAAACATTGATGCAAAAAATTTGAACACAATCAAATCCATAAGCAATACTGAACCATAATATGGATTGTGGAAACTTGATATCATTAATAGGTTGTACTTTGTGGTACCATTGATGAACTCTGGTCATTCAAGGGAAAGAAGATAAATTTTTCCCTTGACTTTTTTTTCTTCCTTTGGCTTTTCCAGATAGATTGCAGACGATTACTACGTATTCAAAAAATGACATTGACATACTTGACTAAGTAGCTAATGCCATGTGGAATTGGGTCATCTTGATTGGATAATTTCTAGAAATTATCCATTTACTGAGTTTAAACTAATAAGCTATATCGTTCTTATCTATGTAGGAATGGTTGGACAATCATGGACCATATGAAGCTATTATTGATGGTGCAAATGTGGGCCTGTGTACTGAAAACCCTATTCCTAGTTCATTTTTCTCACAGGCAAGTAGACATTCCACATTTAGGAACTTTGGTTTTCTTTGGATTCAAAGAACATTAAGGGGGTTTGAAATAACAGCCATGGTGTAAATATATGTTTTGTCTAAATAAGAGGATATTTATCAATATGGTTGCATATTATTGTAGTTGAATGCTGTTGTTAATGGCATAAGGGAAAGAAGCCCATCCAAGAAATGGCCACTGATCATCATGCACAATAAGCGTACAAGAGATGGGCCTGCAAGGCGACATAGCAATAAACAATTAATCAATGAATGGAAAAATGTCGGTGCATTATACACTACACCAACAGGTTCAAATGATGACTGGTGAGAAAAGAGATATTTGTTTTGATTTTGACTATTCTTCACCCATTAGTTTTTAATGTTCGGTATATAGAATAGCTCCATTTGATGTTTATGGAATATCAAATAACTGTCAATCATTATAATTAGCTTTACATTGAGAAGTGTTCTTGGGGTCCAGAACATGTTCCCTACATGCTTGGAAATAGAGATATGGGGACAACTTATGTAGTGTACCCATTTTGCAGGTGATAGTTGAGGCATTGCAAAATGCCACTGCCCCCTATAGAGATGTATGTGCATTCCTCTACCTATAGGGAATGACAGGGGAAAACCAGCCCTACAAATGAAAAAAAAGTATTATTACTTACAAAACTGATGCTAACTAGTAAGTCAACTAGTTTGAAAACCAATGGTTGCCATGCTACAAACAATTTTTTAATCTTATGTTTCCAGTTTGTGTATTTGTTTGGGGAGGTTGCTATTTGAATATTTTAAAATTCTATTTGCTACTTTTGTATCGGATTTTTAAAGAATGATTTTCTTATGTTTCAACTTCCAAGGATTATCATACCCTATGTCATCCTTGACATATTTCTGCATCCCATGCTGTCCCTGCTTCTCCAGTCACTTCTTATTCTTTCTTAAAATTTGGCCTAATTCTTGAGCTATTCCAAAAGCTTCTCCTTATATTCTCTCATTTCAGAAACCTGTCAGGAGTTAACCGGTTATCACTGTTTGTTTTAGTTATTGCATTCTTGAATCTTATTTGTTTTTAGAACTTTGTAAAAGTAAGGATACAAGCAATTCTTCTCAGAAATGTGTGCCAATTACAGATCGGTGGCTATGGATAGGACTCTTCTACTCACCAAGGGGCAACCATGGGGTGCCTCAAAGATGAGAGATGTGCCCTCGATAGACCCCCTCTACAAAAGCAGATGTGACCCTTGTGCAGCACATGGCTACATCAATAGAATTCACTGTTGTTTACCTTTGCTTTTAAGTTTTACCTAGTAGGATCGAAAGGAAGCATTCTGCCCACCGACCCCCTTTCCCAACTAACCACAGTAAGGAAAAGATTATCTAGGATCATATAGTAACCGTTTTGTTGTATATTCACAACATCATCATTTTAGAAAGAGGCACTTGCTCAATGTCTCTTCACGTTCCTGAGACAAATGGGGTCTTCTTCTGTTATGTTCAATTCTATACCACTTTCTCCAGTTATACCTACATCCTCTAGAGTAGAGAAGAGAGGGTTTATCCCCTCCCGCAGACTAGAGATATCATTAACACAATTTTTGTTATGGGACTTTTTTCTCTGAACTGAATAGAAAGTTATTTTTCTGTGAAATAATCCTTAATAATTACAAGGGAGATTAAAAACAACCTTTAGTTAAAAGGGAGAAATAATAATGAATATTTGGAAAAACCCTTTTTAAAAGGGAGGAATAATTGTATTTATTAAATAGTTATTAAAAACAACCTTTGTGAAAGGGTGTGATGTTTTTGAAACCACCCCCTAAAAGGTTATATAAAGCATTTATGCGAGACTTGGAAATGGCATGGATATCACTCAAGGAAGAAGGTGGTGTAGTGGGCTTTGAATATTGGAGAAGGGGCGTACAGAGTATATCCAACTCAAGGTACAAAGTATATCTAGGATTGTCCTTGCCAAGGCTCAATGTTGAGTGGTTGCTCTATTGAGCATGTTTTACATGTGTTTTGAAAAATAATTATTCCTCTTAGGGCATGCCATAGCTATGAGGATGATGCAGAGCATCATACCAGACACTCATTCTTCAGGGGATTTCAATCCCAAACAGAATCAGGAGAAGATCAAATACATAAACTTCAACATTTCACTTAACTTTCATAAAAAAAAATCACATTCTTTCAACAAAATCCATTAATGTCACAAGCCAACTCACCATATCAACATCCATAAATTCTCTCAGCCTTTCATAAGGCAACCATCAGTAATTAAACACAAGATGACTATATGAATACAAATCTGATCAGAAACCATTCATTCCATACTTTTGTTCTTCAAAGAACTCTGTTACCAAGGTAAAGTAAAACAATCAACCATTATCGCCATGTCAATCTTCATTTTCAATTGTATCTCAAACTAGGCAATGATCACAAGCCTTTCTTCATGCCACTACCCTGCTCACAGACCTCCAAGACACATAACTTTGACTAAAAATGAAACATATCATACTTACAGGCACTGTCCATTTCAGTTTCCATCAGTCGCATGACTGTCCCAACACATCTGCATATAAACACCATTAAAGCATATTGGGAATACCTTGCTAAAAAAAAACACCAAAACCATAAGCCAGCCTTCTAAACCATTACGAGGGCTTTTAGACAACTTTACTAACATTGCCAAGGTAAGGACAGGCATAATCAATCACTTATTATTCTGTTTCATCTGAGTTACAGTTTCAAGCAAGCAAACCACCATTTTCCTTGTAGGACAAGTAAACCCTTAAAGCGGGTGATTTCTCTTCAAACACAATGCCTCCTCACAAACTCTTTACACCTTTTGAGACCCATTTTGTTCTAGTTTAACATACTTTCAAGGCACTGGTACTTGTTTTGAAACAAACAACTGAAAACTCAACTTCACTGCTGGAAAGACACAAAATTAGGTCTGATTTCCAAAGCATCCACCCTCTATTCAACTCCAAATCACTCAAAACCCAAAAAAAGTCTTAGTGAATGTTATGAAACTCAGGATTCCACCATTATCAAGAACTATTAGGCCCAAGGCATTGAATATCAAAACCCTTAGATATAGGCCTTGAAAAGCAAAATGAGTAAGGGTTTGAGGGAAATAAACCTTCCACACCTTCTACCAACGTGCCACCACTTCCAACACCTTGCAATACACCTGCCTACACCTTCTATACTGCTTCCAAGCCTCTGCAAGCTCTGTTCCTTCATGACCCATGACTGTAGCATCAATCTGTGTATGGAAACCCTTAATTTTCCTGTGTAGCAGCAACTCCATCAAGGCATTCTTCCATCTCCCTGTACCTACAATCAATAAAACATTCAAAACATCCTAATATTAACCTATTCCACCAATCTACTTGACCTACATTGGTGGAGTAGTGATGAAATACTCTATTAAACTCTCAAAACCCAATATACAGGGTTTCAGACCGAGCCACAAAAAGATTGCTCAAACAAACATTGTATCCAATGGATCCCTTCCCAAATGGATGTAAATGAAAGGTGATTCCCCAACCTACTGGAAAGAATCAAAATTTGAACCCTAGAACTGCTGCTCAGTCCGTACAAAGTAAGAAACAACTGAAAGAACACAAAATAAACAAAAAACAGGGAACTTTGATTGTTTCAATTATTCAAGAATACAATCATTGAGCTTTTCCACGCCTCACAATGCCTTTTATAGTTTTTTTCCCACTAAACAACTGTCTCTCCAACTTCCCATCCAGATGAAACTACCACATGAGTCTTAATTTTCTTGTTTTATGCACTTTTTTTGCATAATTACATTTTGACAACTCTTCCCACCTTTTTGACAATATTTTGAAAATCTGAATATGTGACCACCCAAGGACTTCACATGACTTTAAATACATTCAAATCAGGCTTTACATAGCCTTGACTCATTATTTTAGACTTGAACATTACAATTTGACATATTAGCCTTTTGAAGGCATTTCATGACCTAGGTGATCCTGCACCAGAGGGCCAAGACCACCAAGATCTTCCTAGGGTGAGAGTAGCCATTCCAAGAGATTTGATTTGGATAAGTACTGAACCTATTGTTAGTATAAGATATTTAGAATTATTTATATATGATTGGAGCTAATTTGATTAAATTCTTTAAAGAATGCTAATTGTTTCATTATGTGAATATTCATATTTTTTAATGTACATATATATATTGAAATGATGTTGAATTTTGATAAACAAGTATTTCTGTGTATTTCTTTTAAAATCTAGATATAATTTATTATTTTTAAAACTTTGACACTAACAATAATGAATCCCCTGCCATATTAAATTAACTTTGATGTACTAAATCTTTCCAATTTGATAATCAAGAGAAAAGTAGCATTTTGATCTGCCTCTATGCTACTGCTTCTTCATGCAGGGATTCTACACTTCTTCATTATCTCTATTGTTTTTCTCTACATACCTCGTTGCAACATTATGTACTAACCTATGTTCCATGGAGTTTCCTGATGTGGAGATGGGGGGATGGGTTTCGGGGATGGGGGGGTGGAGGGCCTAAGTTTGGAGACGTTAGGGGGACGGTAGGGGGAGGGGGGGGACGGCGAGGCGCTGAAATACATATAGTACTTAAAAAATTAGTTATAAAAAGATGTATAACTATAGAAGCCTAAGGAATAAGTAAAGTTTCAACACATTGCAATGATTGCATTGAACTAGTAGTAGTTTTTAAATTTTAAAATTAAATTTTAATAGTGAACATTGAAAATCAAAATAGACATTGGAACGAGAACTAAAAGTTCAAAATTTCATAATCATGATTCATAATTACAATCAACAATGTTCAAACTTCAAACTTCACAAACAAAATAGTAAATACTAGATAGTAATACTAATGACTCATGACTCATGAGTCAATGGCTAATGACCTGATGCCTCTAATCATCCCCAAGCTCCATGTCAATCTCCTCATCACTGGAACTGCTAGACCCCACATGCTGCCTTCTTCCTCTTGCAAGAATGAAGAAGCTCCTTTTGGCTTGCTCTCTCCTAAGCTTGCTCCTAACTTTGTAAGTCTCCTTGCAAGTTGCAGCTCAAAGCCTCAAACTCAGACTTTCACTTCACTCTTCCTTGTCAAGTTCAGATTGTAGCAATGAATTTATGAATAAGATTAAGACAATATGTCTCTCTTATAACTTTTTTGAGAGGCCTTGGGGGTTGGGATTGACTTAGGGTTAGGGTTAACCCTTTGAAGTGACCTTTTTCCTTTTGTTTTAAAAAAAAATCATCAAAATAAACGTTGCACCATAGGAGTCTTTTGCGAGTTTCCTAAGGTGTTGAGGGACATCTGGGAGTCTTGGGGATGTCCCAAAGTCCCCTTTTGGAGTTTCTTGGGAAGAAACGTTTGGGAGTCTTGGGGATGTTTGGGAGTCTCGAGGACGTCCCAAAGTCTCTTTTTGAAGTTTCCTAAGAAGAAACATCCCCCTTTTAAGGAAACGAGGGAGGAAACTTGGAGACTGTGGGGGGCAGTGAGGGGACGTTTCCCAGTCATCCCCACATCTCGGGGATGTCCTCATCTTGAAAATGCCTGGTTTTTCAGGGGGGACGTGTCCTCGTGGAACATGATAGTTCACATGTACATTATCTGCTCTCTATTCTTGTGTACCTTGTAGGATAGAAAATGAGTATTCTCAAGCAAATCAGAAAAAAATATACAAGGTTCACATAACTCAAATTAACAGTTGCAACTTCATTCATATAAAATTGCATATACAAATAAAATATCTAAATATAGACAACAATACCAGGGAGAATGCATCATAGAGCTCCCCAAACAAGTGCTTAGAAGCAACATAAGTAGGAAGGCTCCCTAGAGGATGTGGTGAGTTAGACAATGGCTGACAAATACTCCTTGTATGGGAGTCTACTAATCCCAACCAACAAAAAATTAAGTATTATCCAAAGCCTAGTTAGAGCACATACACTAATTGATTTGAGTTAAGCAGGTAATTCAAGGGACAAACACTATTTGAGGAACTAAATGTATTGTACAATGCAAGCAACAATTGAACAAATTCAAATAAAACAAGATTGACAATTTCTGAATAGTTGAACAAACTAGATTCTTATTTCAGCTAAGAGATTATACAAAATGGGTAAATCCTGTATGAGTTGAGACTAACAATGTACTCTACAAAGTGAAAGGGTCTCCTGCTTTTGTTCTCTCCAAGAGGTGGAGGCTGAGGAATACTTTATTTTCTGGTGTCGTATGGCTACCTACTATGAAATATGTGGGAGCTACCATTGTTTGTATGGAGACTTTAGTGCTTCTCTATCCACTTTCTTCCACTACCTTGATTAGAGATGGTTGGCCATTTTTCTTTGTGAGGTCACTACTTTCAGGCATAGAACCCTATGTGGTGGCCCAAAGCTACTAGATTGATTACTTCCTTCTTTCAGGCTAGCACAAATGTTAATGGCATTAAGCATCCCTTAGATACTGTTGATTCATGCAAAGAGGGGGGAGGATCAATAAAATATGGTTCATCCTTGTGATCTATTACTACTAGGACTCCTTGCCACCTTAGCTCTCATTAAAAGGGTCATAGTTCTACCTACTTTCAACGTCAAGCACCCTCTAGCAGTTCTCACCACTTTTTCTTTGATGTCACAACTTTCAAGCATATGGTCCTACATGGGGGCCCAAAACTACCAAATCGATTACTTCTTTCAGCCCATCACACATGTTGGTGGCATTTGTGCCCTTTGGATATAGTTGATTCATGCAATGAGGGTGGAAGATTAGCGAGATATGGCTTATCCTTGTGATCTATTGCCACTAGGGCTCATCAACACTTCAGCTGTCATTGTAAGGGTCATAGCTCTACATTCTTTTGATGTTGAGGATCCTCTAGCACTCAATCATAACATAGGCCTTGGGCGCAAGCTTAAATTACCACTTTCTTCTCTACCACCATCAATTCTTTGGTCTTGAGTGATAGGAGGAGTTCTAGGGGAAATTGATTTCTTTCTAGGGTTGCCTAGCTTGGGCCCCTTAGCCTTGGACACTTCCCAACAAGGATTTTCAAATCTTACATTGATACTTCCACAATGATAGATGGTATTATAGTTGGTACTTCCAATGCATGTTGAAGTATACACACTTGATGTTGTTTGTTTCTAGCCTTGTTTGCCAACTTTTGTCTTCATTATCTCCCATCTCATTGAGGATCCTCCTTCGCATAGCTATTTGTACTTGTACTTGTTTCAAAGTTATTGTGTTAGGTTTACTCCACCTGTCTGTTTCATCGTTTTCTTTGTTTTATTTTGTTAGCTTTGAGTCTAGGGCCCTTTTATCCAAGTACTTTGCTTTTGTAATATTTGCACATTCCAGTTCCATTGACCTAATCTTGGTCATTCATGGACATTAATATAGTTTCTTTCTTTATTTCTCAATGCATGCTTCAAATCTAGCTAGTATATATAGCTTTTCCATACAAGAAATTGAAAACTTATTAAAAATAGTAAATTAGGATTCTCAATGAGAAATAAATAGTCACCATACTTAGTAGCGACCCATTTCTTCTTTGGAAGCTGAAATGAAAAATGGAAAATATTAATTACCCTTAAAAATTTATATGATTATTAATTAATATAATTACAATATTTAAATATACATATAGGGTATTTAAATATTTAAATTATATCTTTTGAATATTGTTTTGCATACAATTTAAAATGGAACTGCTTCAGTGGCATGTGAATATTATATTATGATTGTAATCTATAATAAATAGTATTATTTGTAATATAATCAAGTATTATTTTTAATTATATATTGATTAATAATACTAAGATATAATATTAGTTTGTATATATATTAATAATTATTATTTAATTAACTATAAGCTAGCATATGGATATCTTAAATACATCTATCTAATGACATCAAGATATATCAATCTCAAGGTGCCTATGTAAGCTATGTAACAAATTTAATATAGTCACCTCAATATTGATATCTCTCAACATCTTTTAGTTAGATGTGTCTAAGGTGTCTAAGTTTAATTTTGGTAGTCCTACTTCTCGAGGTTGTAACTCCTAGCTCATTTCTCAAAATTCAAAGTTGGTATACGCGTTGAAAATATTAGGTAATGAACTAATCAGTCCAGGTTGGACCATAGCATATGCAGGACCAACTATCACATTGCCAGTTTTTTCTCTAAAGAGCCTCAAAATGCAAAATACAAAAATGTATAAAATATTGAAAAAATAGATTTTTAAAATTTTTTAGAATGCTGTCCAAAACTGTCACTTGGGTGATCTGACATGTTTTTTGGATCCTTCGCCCTTCCTTGAGAAATTATGTGCCCTATTGCTCCTAGTTTCTGCATTAAAAGGAGGAATTTTTGATGAATTTGGTTCCTAGTGAACCACCTGCCTTGATACGGGAATTTCCTTGCTTTCGCTACTCAATAGAGTGGCATTTATTGATTCTTTGTCTCCTTGACCAGTGTATTAATGATCTAATCTGTTTCTACAACAGTGGTAATACCAAGGTTTAGTTTTGTGCTTTGCAATTGTTCAACAACATATGATGTGACCAATAGTAGTAAAAAGTATAGTTGGAGTAACCCTACTATGCAACCCAAGACAAGATGGCAAGTTCAGCTCAAATGCATTATTAACCACCTTGCTAATGGTGTATGGACCATATTGCAAAGGCCCAAGTTTCCTATTTGGGCCTTGAAAAAAGCTGTTCTTTTTCAATGTGTAGCCATACATTGTCACCCACTTGAAACTAACGAGGTATACAATGCTGATCGTGTTGCTTCTTATGCTTTTAACTAGTTATTTGCAAGATCTCATGAACCTATTGCTAAATGTATCAAATCTTCTTGACAAATTGGGTAGTCTTATCCAATTATTTTTTGTATGTGGTGATGCCTCATCTAACACAATAGGTAGTTGTACATTAATGAATTTCAATGGTTTGAACTTGAGCCAAACTTGGAATGGACTATGCCCTGTGGAGTTGTGATGAGCTTGATTGCAGTTTTGTTGGGCATAGTACAAGCTCTCAACCTATGTGTGGGGATGCTTTGAGTGATACATTCAGAGAATGTGCACAATCATGTGGTCGACAACCTATGTGTGACCATCTATTTGTGAATGGAATGTGTTGATTTTGTTAATTTTGTTCTATCATTGACCACAACAAAGATTAAAAATGGCTGAGAAACCTACTATTGTTATTTGACACAATGGTTTGTGGTAGGCCAAAACATTCCAATACATTTTCAAAGAACATCTTGTGAGTGCCTTATGTAGAGAATCCCTGCTTGCAAGGCACCATAATAGCCATCTTTGAGAACATGTCAACGGTTCAACCACAACATATACATGATCATGACCATGTCTACTCATAGGGAGACTTGACATGAAATCCATGAAATATTGTAATGACCACCACCAAATTGAAACCAATTTTTTTTTTCCAAAAGCAACACTTTGTGTTTAATTCATAGTCCCAAGACTCGCCAGGATGCGCCTGGACGCGCCCTGACGCGGCGAGTTGCACTCCGCGCAGCCTTGGTCGCATCCTGGGAGCGCTGGCGCAGACACGGCCATGTCTAGGCCGGACGCGCAGCATCCAGGCGAGTCTCGACCCCTGGACGCGGCTGGTGCAGCAAAGGCCAAAAAGGCCCAAAAAAAACATAAGCTTAAGTTTTTTTAATTTTGTTTTTGACTTATATTTTCTATTTCGCCCTAAAAGCAACCTCATTTCATTCATTTGGGTGCTTAACCTTATGAGGCAATACACGGGGTTGAGGGAGTTGTTTCGTCCTTGCATCACCAGGTTTGCAACAAATTTTATCACGATGTAATCCTTGATTCGGTCAAGGGCAGCCTTAAGGCACATGTTTACTAGTGAGGAGTGGTCTTCCTCATCCTTTTCTACAAGCACTGCAGGGATTGCTGTGGCTGATTGCATTTTTGATGAGCAAGGGTTTTGGACACCAATGGACGAGATTGTGAAGGTAAAATTTAATTATTTATTATGTTCAAATTTTTAATCATATTTTACTTTTATTTGTTTATTTTTCGTTCACACTTATTTGTGAAACATTTTTGCACTTTGCAGTTTATTGAGCCCTTGCTAGTGCTCCTACGAGTTGCAGATGGGGAGAAGCCCCCAATGGGCTACATATATGAGGGCATGGATAGGGCCAAAGAAGCCATTAGATCAGTCTATGGTGGAGTTGAGAAGAAGTATCGTCCCATTTGGGATATCATTGATAGGAGATGGCAAAACCAACTTCATAGGCCCATCCATGCAGCCGCATGTTTCCTAAATCCGGCCTTCCACTTCCGCCGTGATCTCCATGCAGATAGAGAAATTCTTAGTGGGCTCTACACGACGATAGAGTGGATGTTGCCCGTTGTTATTACACAGGTGGTGCAGGAGATAGATGCCTTCACTAAGGCACAATGAGACTTCTTTGCACGTCAAATGTGCAAAGATAATAGGACAACATTACTGCCAGGTAAAAATATATTTAAGGGCATAATTTTGATCTTTTTATATTATAATTTATTATTAAATGTTGAACTTGAACTTGAAACTTGAAATGAGATTGATTTTGTTTCTTTTTCTCATCTCAGATAGGTGGTGGCATATGTTTGGTTTTGATACACCGATCTTGCAAAATATTGCCATTCGTATATTGAGCCAGCCATGCAGTTCATCTAGTTGTGAGCGCAATTGGAGTATGTTTGAGCACATACACTCCAAGAAGCGCAATAGATTGACAGTGGAGAGGATGAATGACTTGGTATATGTTCATTACAACCTTCGGCTCAGATACAAGAAACTTTTTGACCACGACAAAACCCCGATCAGTCTAGAGGAGGTTGATCCACAGTCTGAGTGGATCACTGAGGCTACAAATGCAGTCTTTAGTGACAAGGACCTTGATTGGGTGGACCAGGCAGAGAGAGAGGCCGAGGTTGTAGCCATGGCTGAGGAGGAGGCTAGAGCACGAGGAGACATAGCTGCTATTGGTGAGAGTGGCATGGAGAGTCAGACACAGGCAGAGACTATGGCTGCAGCTGCAACATCATCCAAGACCCTTAGACACCTTCGTAGGAAAGATGCTGGCTCCACTATGCCATAGGGCATAGAGTCATTGACTTATAGCTATTGTTTTACTTTTGATATTTCATATTTGTATGGAACATTTGATGTCATGGATTTCATATTCTATGAGTTTTGTATACATTTGACTAATTTTATATATCTAAGTATGCTATTTCCTTCAGCAACGCAACTACAATTTGTGTACTTTATACTTATGTAATCGTTGTATACTTGTGCATTGAAGAGCACAAAAGATTTACTGAGAGGGGGGGGTGAATCAGTAAATCAACAAACTCTAAATTCTTAATCTTTTCAAAATTATTACAATCAACTTTTTGATATGACCCAATTTACACAAGTTGATACAGCTTTATTGAAATAAATTTTTAAGGGAGTAGGCACCAACCTGCTCAATTTACAAGAGGGATGATTTAGTAGAATACAATCTACAAGGAACACCCTAACCCTTTACAATTTTAGTAGGCACCTACCTACAAGGAGCACCAACCCCTAATGCAAGGCACCACACCTTGACTTGATGGATGAATCAAATTAAGTCAATCAGATCTGCACTCTGCCAATCCTCCAATCTGCCTTTGTGATGTAAATTCTCACACTCAGCCCACACAAGAAGATATAGGCTTCTGATTTAGACTTCTTGAACTTCACAACCACAACTAGATCTGAAAAATGAGTTGGTTCTTATACCTTCAAATTGAAGAGAAACAACCTTTTGATGAAAAGACACCCCCAAATTTGCATCCATAAATCTGCCTCTTCATAAACAAAGTCTGAATTTGTTTATCTCCAAAGATTAAGCGCACTTCTTTAGAAAAGAAGATTTCTTTAGTAGTGAATTACATTTCTTTTAGAAACGCATCTCTTCAAGCATTGTTTAATGATGAGTCATGTCTTCTATTGGTCCACACTTGGTTGAAAGTCATAACTCCTTATCACATTGGTGTCTTTACAAAACAAAGATTATTTTTGCGGCAGTTACATTGAATCGTATTCTTTCAAGAATGCGTCATTTGATACTTGCGTCTGCAATAAACACGCCTTTTGATGAAAACATGTCCCTTTGAAATTTAACAAAGTCATTAACCAACACGTATTTAAGAAGAAAATACGAGTCCCTTTCATAGAATAATCAACACGTATTTTGAAAAACAAAAACACGCGTCCCTTAGAATCCCGATAAGACACAAACTAATCATCTTTAATCTCATCAATCTGTATTACAAATAAATTGATCACCATCCTTAGACTTATCGATTTGCTTCAGATTGATACGTCTATACTCCATTATCTAAGAGATCTTCAAACTGCTCCCAGATATACTTCTTCAGATTTATTCGTTTGCTAACTTCAATCTGATAGAATTTCAACACATAATAGTTTCAATCTGTTCTTCAGATTTATTAGAGCTTGCTCCATAATTATTTTACTTCATTAATCTTAATAATACATTACTTAGCTTCAATAGTCTGATTAAGCTACTTTTTGACATCAATGACAATACTTCTAACAATGTGATCAAATTTGATTTGATTTGTATTGTATTCAATAAAGGGTGCTTGAAACAAGTTTTAAATCTTTAAAAATCTCTAAATTTCTAGGGTTTTTTCAACTTTTTTTCATATTGCCGCGTCTGAGTCCCGAGTTGCCGAGTCCGAGCCGTGTCTGAGTCTCGTTACTATGGGACTCAACTTTAATTGAAGTTCAATGTATTTTGGTATAGTATCATTCAAAGTGCAATTTGTGACAATATTGGTTCAACAAGTAAATCCACAATGCATAGAGATATCATAGACATTTCAACAAACAGTTTGTATGAATAAATATTCAGCAACAATACACTCAGCTTTTGTAAGAATGAGGTTACAATATAGAGAGCATATCAATCTAACCTGAAAGTCTTCATTGGATGTATTAATAGAGAGATTACAGTTGTGTATCAAAATATTCCTTTAAAATGACTTAACTTCTACAATGGTGACTGCTGTCATACAAAACACTCAATTTTAGCATGCCAAAATTCAACCTATAGCTGATTATACTCAGAAATCTACCTGAGGTCTACTCCAAACTGATTGAAAACTGCCCCTAACAGCAAAGATTACTGCTGTGACTTCAACTCTTTTTCCAACATTAAGGGCTTGGCATCTATAGTGTTGCATTCCACTCAAAAGACACCCTTACAGCTGCGTTCCACCCTTTTAAACCTCATCAATCTCAACATTGCAGTCCCAATCTGCTCTTTTAAACACACTTATAAATTTTCTTCCAATCATCACTAACAAATATAATATTTGACACAAATCTCATTATATTTATTTCAGTTGTCACAAGGGATTTTTACCATCAAACCCTCTAACCGGCAACATTCAGCACACAGGCAATCTTTGTATGAAATTTCTCCAAACCTTTAGCATTCAGCACAAGCATAGATTCTGAAGTAAATCTACCGGCAAACCTTTCTTGCACAAACAGTGGCTCTGAATGAATCGCACAATATTAACTAGGGAGGATCGTTCACCACCACGGCTAATCTTCTCCAAGAGGGTTTTCATCCTCAAGAAGGCTAAGATGAACTAGGTTCAATCCCATAGAACCACAAGGGTTTCACAAGAGGAAATAAAATAACTTGCATAATGCAAATGAGCTCACGAAACCTCCTTATATAATCAAATTTACAATTAAAATTTACCTTACTGTAATTTATATTTTGTTTATGCTCAATCCACACTATAAAAAATACAGAGCTAATAGAGGGTTTTGAAGATGATTTAGCCAATCAGGCTAGTCCTTTAAAAATTATTGGTGTGAATGTTGTGTAAACGGGAACCCACCTTGGTTTTGCAGAGCCTAAAGTGTAGAGGAAAAATAGTGTAAATCTATCTCCTGTTTGTTGGCCACTGACCTAGGGTTCTTAATCATAGGATCTAGCTAATCCTTAGAGAAACTTGGACAATCAGTTGGACACACCAATAGTTTCAATGTTGAATCAGTTCACTGGCCAAACGGTGGCTCTATGTTCTCTATTTTTGTGTTCAGGACTTTGAATTTCAAGGAATTGGTGGGATAACTAACAGGTTGATTAGTTGACCAACTAATAGTAATTAATCCAAGTCAACAAGGATGATATTATGTTGGTCATCTCAGTCAAGCAGGTTTGCACAAAATATTCAGAAAATTCCATGTAGTTCAATTAGGAGAGAAAATATTTGGGTTTTGAGATTTTTTGTTTTGACTTGACTTTGAGGATGTCAAAATTTGATTATATAATGTTATAAATGAATGAGTGTTGCCATAGGCATGCTATTGTCTTCTTCTGTCTTTTGTTTTGAATGCTCTCGGTCTTCATTCTAAGACTGTCTTCCACCAATTTGAAGATATAGTTGACAATTTAATGGTTGAAGGGCTGCTACAGGCTGTAGTAATTTTCCTATTCCTGCCTCCTGAGAAAATATAAGAAATATTTTCCATACCTTTTGAGATGAATCACTTTGTATGATTGCATATTATCTCTCTTTATGGAAAAAATATTAAAACTTTACCTTTTAGTCTTTACCAGTTATTTACCTGCTTTGCTATCATCTGTAGACTGTACTATATATTTTATATATTGATCGTATAGCATAAGGAGCTTCCTTTGTATTGGTGATGAATTCCTTTGATTTTGCTTCATCTCTTTTGGTTGTTTGTGAATTTTCAAGATAAATTTCATTCTACTTAATTTATTTTTGTACACTCTCTTTTTAAGCTCCTAGGGCTCTTACTGCATCAATTATTTCTTTATCAGGTACTGGTTATATGCAGCTGTAAAATTTAAATGCTTGATCATAACTCATGACGAGATGAGAGACCACATATTTGCAATGCTTGGGAATGATTTTTTTCCCAAATGGAAGGAAAGACATCAGGTATGTGATTGGTTGTTACTATATTCCATAATTGAAAAACATGGGCTTGTCACTTGGCAATAGCTCAGCTGACCTAAATTAATTCAAAAACTTGAACTTGACAAAAACTTGTGGAATAACTTGGCAGATTTTCTGAAAATTAAATAACACATAAGTTAGAATATTCTTCAAAAACATGCATGCTACTGAATTAAGGGAACACATTACTGTTGACGTGGTTTTTGCGACTACACCAACACAGAATAAAGTTGCCAACGGCTACTCTATCCTCTCTTGAACAAAGTTTCCTACATGCTAAGATTGCGAGATAGATCATACATTTAACTCCAAGGTTCCTTCATGCAATAGAATACCCTCAGTTGGCTCGATGTGTTTTGTTGTTTTCTTACGAGGGGACTTACACAATTGTTCAGAATACTTGCAATAAACAACAGATATATGTTTTGAAGGGGATTTTCGTGTGAATGATTTAGCCTTGAAGTGTGAGTTTCCTAAAGCTAACCAGAAGTATGCGGAATTGAATGGCTGCAGAGATTAAAAAAAATCTAAATTCTAACCTAAATGCAAGGGGCGTTAGGCTCAATTTCAATGAACTTCGACCAAACGTTGTCTAGCCTCCTGTTGGACAGCTTCGACAAGGTTAGTGCAATCTTCAAAGGAGAAAAAGGATGTTCAAATCACGATTCAATGATGCAAGTACCATCACAACGATGCATAGCTACACATGAATCTTGACCGAAGTTAAGTATAAAAGTTTTCCAGTTGACCACGCAGGACAAACTTACCATCAGTAAGATTGTTAGTGGTATGGACTCAAGAAGCTCATTTACATCAAACGTAAACACCCATAGCTAACTATTAGCATGAAAATTAAATCCTACTTGAAGTCAAAGGAAGAAGAAACCTCACAAACTACTCACAACAAAAGTTGAATTCACCATCAATGAAATGCTTTTATTATGATTAGCCTTCGTGACAATCTCTTACAAAAATTCTCAAAGGGAGAATTCCCCTTTTCCTTCAAATAATGCAATGAAAACTATTCTAACTCCAAAATGTCTACTCTCTATTCTGCTTTGATATCAACTGATTGCTAACTACTAGTGTACAAATGAGGGGACTCCCCTTTATATAGCTGGCCAATCCCAACGGACGGTCCAGATCAAATTACAATGGAGGGCCCAGATCGAGCCACCTCAGCCCTAGACAAGATTAACCCTAAAAACCGCTAGAAGGTGGAGGAGTGGTGTCATAAATGAACCCAAAAATAGCAGATTCCTCCTTGACCACTATGGGCAATTAATGCCCACTACCCTTCTAGAAGATTCTCGTCCATGACCGTGTTCCCATTGCTCTTTTCTCTGACCGCGTAAGCTATGAACCGGGCCAGCACCTCATCAATTTCCTCCTCAGAAATCGCCAGAGTAAGATTTAGCTAATATTCAAGGATACCCACCATCTGCTCCCACCGATCACAAGACTTTCTCCAAGTCTCAATAGAGTCTTGTGTGCTTTGAATAATTGCTGAGAACATAGAGATGTTCTCAAAGTCAAGTTGAGAGAACATCTGCATCTTGGAGAAGAAAGGCTACAACCTTGCCTTCAATCCATCCACCTCTACTTCCTCGGGAGCTAGCCTCTTGGCGAACAATGCATCCAATGTGTTTAGGATGCCCTCATGAATATTTCTCATCGCTTTCTTGATTTTGGAAGACTCTGTAGCTGCCATGTCAAAGAAGCCCTTCCCAGTGAATGTAGCCGAATGCCACCCAAGAAAATCATACCTGTCCCCAGCCTGAATCACTCCTTCATTTATCAAAATTTGCGTGGGCACACGCATCAGAATAGCAAGGCGAGGAATGGTCTTGTCCTGGAAAATATGGGTGTCACCCCAAGTTTGCTCGACACCATCCAAGCGTGAAAAGATACCAGATGCACTCTGGAAAGAGGAGACAAGATCGGCTATAAATTTTTCTGCCTCAGTGCGAACGCCGCTTATCCATTTATCTCCCTCTCGTATAGCTCTCTTCATTTTCTCAAGCCCATTGATTGATTCTCGTGGCAGCTCAGGCGGAAGCTCTACCACTGGGTTCTCTTGAGCAACTGGACGTGCTAGATGTTGCACATATCCGACCAATGCCTTGTGCTCCTTCTTTAATCTCTTATACTTTCCCTCCTTTTTCACTAGCCTGTCCTTCAACGCTTGGAATGAACTTTCAGCTTCCTCAACCACTTGCACTCCAGAAGGACGTCCCAATTCAATTGTGGTGACGGTGTAATTCTCTGGCATTGCGTCACTTAAATCATGATCCTCCCTTGGAACGACAATATGGAGGGTGCGCGAACCGGCCTCATTAGTCTCCATTTTCGAATACTTCCTTGCTCTCTTCCTTTTAGGCGACTTACTTGTTCTATTTAGAAGCTCCTCCATTTGAATTGCCAGTTCAGCATCATCGTCTTGATCTCTCCTTATTGCATGTGAGAGCCAATTACGCTGAGTGTCATAAACAATAAGGGGCTGCTCTTCAGTTGCCTCTTCACGAACCTCCTCTCGAGCAGTATTTTGTTGAGGTTCCTCTATCTCCATATGTTGATTATTCTCCTCATGAGCTCCAACCCTTGACTCTATGATGTCTTCTTCTTCGAAAGCTGATTCCAGCGCATAATCAAAGTGGCTATCTGTTTCTGTCTCTTCCCTTTCATCTGGCTAATTGGCATCTTCAGGAACATTAGCACTCTGACTGTCCGACTCTCTTGGCATTGGCTAGTTAACTTCTCCAACCTCTAGTGCTTCATTCATTTGAACCCTCTGATCCGCAAACAACGAGACTTCGCGCACGCTGGAGGAATGGGTCACCAACTGAGTAGATGATGTATCCTCCGATCCTTGAGGTTTTGGCTAAATAGGTTCTTCCTGCTGTGGTGGCTCCACAGCCTGGACAATTTGTTTCTTCCTCTTTGCCAACACCGGTGGCCTTCTATCACCCATGAGGTTGTATGAGAGGGCAACTGATCTTCTCCTCAATCTGCGGACGTGCTCCTCTACCCAAGTACTTGTAAAAGTCAAGACGGGAATAGACAAAGTGTCTAAGTCCGTAATCTCCGGCTCAGCCCAATCTGGTGGTGGGATCGGCGTGTTCTTTATTGATTCATAATCTGGATGAATAAGCCTGGTGTCCTCTTCAACTTGATCCGGCACTGGGACCACCTCACATTCCCTGATTAATTTAAGAGGCAGCCTGGAGAACATTCTTTTTCTAATTTCAGCTTCGTCTCCAGCATTTGCCCAAAAATCTTCCAAGTGAGTCTTGTGCCTGTACTCCTCACCTTGCACCGTTCCAATCTTTCCACGAGGATCAAAATCCTGCCGACTGGTATGTAGAGTTAACTGATAGAACCGCAACTCATCTTCCGCCTCCTTGGCTGCCTGCAAGGAAGGGCACTCCTCGAGCGAGTTTCCCAAAACAATGGGAAAGTGTAAACCTCCCTTCTTCCTTCTTATAATTTTGTCGTAGGCTACCAGTTGCCTAGACAATTCAAGTATTATCATTCTGTTCGTGGGGTACCTCGGTAGTCGATAGACGTATGAACTGTATCCCGACAGCCTCAAATAAGTAAACTTTGGGAATTGGATGAACCAAAACCCATACTATGTAGAAACCCCTGTTCTCCCTGATTCTGAAAACTGACTATTTTGATTGTTTTTCTCTCGTTTTTGATCGTTTTGATCGTTTTTGAAGAAATTGCTAATAAATTCAAATTAAATATTGCAATACTGGAAATGATAAAATCTACTGGAAATAACATTGCCAAAGTGTTTATTGAACTTCTATGATGAATACAAATCAGATCTGATAACATGCAACTGAAAAAGCAACAATATTATTGATGTAAAAACCTGGTATTTGCAGCAGATTGTAAAACCCTTGAAAGGTGTGTCCAGATCTGGGAAAATGGCGCCTGGAAATGAAGAACTCTTTCTGGCTGAAACCCAAATAAAAACTCTGAAGATGAAAACTCTGTGAACGTTCTGTGATAGCTTCTGAATGAAGATATCCCTCTGAATGCAATAGATCAGCTGATATTTCACAGCCTCTGAACTGCAACACTGAAGATGGCTCGTTCTCCAATGCCTGTAGACAACTGAAACCCTTGGCTTCGTTCTCTGAAGAAGACTTGATCAAAAATTGATTTCATAACATAATGAGCTCAAATCCCAATGAAACCCTTATATCTCCTCAAGAGTTCGAATTTTCTCAATTAGGTTTTATTTAAATAAATTCGAACTTTTCTTTTTAATTTTTCAATAGTTTTTCGAAAGCACTTTTAATTATAAAATATAATTAAAAGTGGCCCCTTCAATGATGGGCGACCCCTTCAGCAAAAATCACTTAAGTTATAATATTTAAAATATTATAACTTTATAACATAAGCTCCAAATAATTAATATTTAATTAAATCAATTAAATATTAATATCTCTCTCAATATATGCCCGATGCACGAACCGTCTGAAGCTGACGAAGAAGGAAGTGATTCTGCACGTGACCAGACCATACTGCTAAAAATAGCAGGGGTGCTCCGCTGAGTGCTAAAAATTGCTAAAAATAGCAATCCGAGCAAATAGTGTCCGAACGAGCCCAAACAAAAGCCAACTGATAACAATCTGACAACTGAAGCCAAGCCAAGCTCCATCAAGACCCTCTATCCATCCTATCAGCCTACGAGGGTCGCATAATAGGCTAAATCCACCGAACTCTGATGCTCGCAAAATTGGGGACATTACATACTCCTCTATCAACATTTGCGCTTCTTTAGATATCCTCTGTTGTAGTCTCCGCTGAAGGGTCCTAGTGATGTACATGGTGAAGGCGTCATTCACCCTCTTGAAGTCAGCGGTGCGTGTGAGATGCAACTGCCTACAAGATTCATGAATCTTGAACTGATTAAAACCGCACCCAATCGACTCTTGCTATGCCAACCCCCTGTATTTTGTCATCCGAGCAAGCATGTAGATGACATACGAATTCATGTAGAACGTTTTTGTTCTCCTTAGATTTCGAAACTGCTCATCAATGTTGTCGCTGATCATCTGAGCCCAATTTACTTCCACCTTCCCTTCGAGCACCACGCTGATGTAAAAGAACATCCATGGTTCGAACACATACGACTGTGGGCTGCCGTTAACTCGATTGAGCAACATGATCATATCACAGTATTCCTGCTTCAGCTCCTTTGAAATTATTTGCTTTGGCAGCCTAGCGGCAGGAGGTTTTGGCTTTCTCATCCAGGTGGTGTTGATTCTCTTCATGCATTTCTCGAAAGATGTGGCATACATCTTATCAGCTTTTGCCTTGGACTTGTATAACATCTTATCCGTGGGCAGAATCCCGAATGCCTCGCCAATTGCATCAAGTTCAAGGTTGGCCAACAACGTGCCATCCGGAGAAACAATCGTCCGATGATCTGAATTGTAAAAGTTTGCGCACTCCACAATTAGCTCTGGACATCGAACTGCTGGTTGGAACCCGGCTACCGCATATAAACCGCTCCTCAGAATGTTCTGTGACACTTCCGTCGGAGGATTGCCACCTTGCCCATATATCCTTCGCATGAAGGCCTCGAGGTTGAAAGACCCAAGGTTGGTATCAGTCACATTCCCGAACTTTGACATGATCTTAGACTCCGGAATGAAAGATTTCTTCAAGCTCTTGATGATCGCTTGCCTGGAGGCGTTTTCTTTGATAGCTTCGTTATTCCCAGCCTTAGCTCCAGCTTTGCTTGTTCCAGCAACATTAGCTTTTCGTCCTTCAGCCATATGCAAAACGAGAAGCAAACATTACGCTTCAAACTTTTAAAATAAAAACTATGAGAGATGGCTGGTGAATGGAGTTGGCTGCAAAAAAAAAAAATAGCTTCAACAGTAAACTTCGACTTCAAACCTCAATAACTTTAAACTTCAAAATATAAAATTCCAAACTTCAACAATTTTGCAGCCAAAAGAATTTCCAACTCTTCGGAAGAAATTAACTCCAACAATCCCAACTTCGGAAAATGTTTCAAGTTTCGGCCACTTTCAACAATTTTAAATCAGCAACTTCGAAAGTTTTAAATTAGCAAGTTTCAACAATTTCAAATCAGCACTTCGAAAGTTATAAATCAGCAACTTCGAAGGTTATAAATCAGCAACTTCGAAAGTTTTAACAGTCTCTACTTCTGATTTGATTCTAAACATTTAGCAACTTCAGTAAATTTAAATCTCATCAACTTTCAAACTCAAGCGATTTCAGCCCTCAACAACTTTCAACTTCGAAAAACACTTCAACTTTCAGCAACTTTGAAAATATTAAATCTCAGCAACTTTAAATACTTACCTTTAGCAACTTGGAGAAATGAAATTCTCAACTTCGGCAGCTTATACTTAAGATTCTCAGCAATAGATCAACTCCAGAGAAATAGATCAACTCTAGCAATTTCAACTTTTTCAGCAACTTCAAATCTCGAGAAATTCAAACTCCCTGAAAAATCGAATTCAACACACTTCTCTCACTTTCAGCAACTCTCAACTTCAAATTTACTCACAGCTCAACAATTACTCTCAACTCTTCAGCACGAATTTCAGCTTCGAATTTTGTGAGTAGAAATGAAAATCCTCGAGGTTTTTATAATTGAAAGTCGGTGCTTATTTTAGCAAATGCCATTAATTCTCTTCATCATGACTTAGCAATTTTCCAAATTTAAAATAGAATATTCCAGCCGTCTTACAGTCGTCATAGCAATTTGCTATTCCGGGAGATTCTTTCCTCATTTTAAAATTGAACTTTCCCTCCCGACTGCCAATTACTTCCAGCTAACTGAAGTAATTTCGAGAAAAAATCATTTTACTTCGATTTAAAACAATCTCACCGCTTTTAAAATGGCATATTTAAAATATAAAAATTTAATTTAAATGCCATTTAATTTATTCGTCAGCACACTTTTTAAAATGGCTAGGCATAATTTATTTTCCATCCATAACAAATCCAAAACAAATTCCCCACAATTAAATTTGTCCGAATTTTAAAATTTCATGGGTCCAAATTAAAGGGGAACTTTTAATTTAATACTTTGGAAAATAATTAAATTAAATTTTAATTTATTTCTCTGACTTAGGCAAATTTCAAATTTAACTGCCTAGAGAAATACTTATCTCTTCCAACACCTTTTAATTTTCAAGCCTCAATCTCGCTTAAAAAAATTCATTTGATTTTTTGCATATCAAATCTCAACGTTTAATATTCACTCGTTAATATTTGCCTTAGGAAAATTTAAATTCTCCCCTTTCAGACTCAAGGCGCATATAGAAGTATGTGCTTTTAATTCCGAAGTCTCCACATTTAATCAATACGCCTTTAATAATTCCCAAATCCCACTTTTAATTTTTATACTTGGCAATATTTCCTTAAGCGGATATCTTCAAAATAAGACCACCAGCTCGCACTTCTCCAATCACTTAGAAAAAAAATTGAATCTCCTTCTTCAAGGCGTGGCTGAGGTTTTTAACTTCAGATCTGAAAAAAAATTCGAGCTCCTTTTCTCTCCTCCCAGGCGCATTTAAATGAGTGAGCTTCCATTTTTTTAACGCCTTAGAGTGTTTTAATCAACTTTCCTCTCCAGGCGCATATCATAGTGCCTCCTTCAAACTTATAACTTAGAAGATTGTGGAGTCTCAAAGCTGGGCGCATATTAGAGGGGTTGCTTTCATTTTCAATCGCATTTCAAATACATCCTTCTCAAAGCTGGGCGCAAATGAGGCCCCTTGCTTCCAATTTCGAAGACTTAAAATATCTCCCTCAAGGTGCAAATGATAGGTTCAGTTTTTTTAATTTCCATGCCTTAGAATAATCATTACCCTCCTCTTGAAGCAAGGCGCAAATGGCATGTGGAAGTTTTAATTTCGAACACTTAATGAAATTTCACCCTGGGCGCATATAAAGTGGTCTCTTTCAAGCTTCAAGGCGCATTTTGGAGGGTGGGCTTTTAATTTTAAACCATCTTGAAGTCCTTAGGCGCAAATCCACCCTTGTACTTCAAATTTTTGATACACTTAGTAAATTACTTCAAGCTTAGGTGCATTTGCCAGGGGGAGCTCTTAATCCTGAAGACTTAGAGAATTTTAAAATCCCATCTTCATCTCTGAGGCGCATTTGCCCTGGTAGACTTTCAATTTATTTGCCTGAGTCAATTTCCAAATTTCTAGCCTTTATCTTTCAATGTCAGGCGCAAATCCATGTTTGAGGTTCAAATTTTAAGTACTTGGAACATTTTCAACTCTTCAAGTTTGGGCGCAAATCATACCCTGAGCTTCAAGGCGCAAATCACAGGGGGAGCTTTTAATTTCAACGCTTTAGTGTATTTTCCAGCTCCTTCAACTCAAGGCACAAATCCATGGTCATGCTTTTAACTTTGTCAACTTCAAGCTGAGGGGCGCAAATAGCATGGGGAACCTTTAATTTGTGCCTTGGTAGGATTTTGAAGTCTTCTCTTCAGGGGCGCATTCGGCAGGGGCCTCTTTTAATTGGGGGCTCATTTCACCTGTCCTTCTTCAAGTTCACACCTTAGGCGCATTTGATAGGTCAAGCTTTCATTTTCTACGCTTTAGAAACTTTTAATTTCACCCTCTCCAGGCTAGGCGCAATTGACATGTCTTCCTTCAAGTTTACACCTTAGGCGCAAATCACATGGGCAACTTTCAATTTCGTGACTTAGAATATTTTTCAAGCTCTCAACTTGTGATGGGCGCATTTGGCAGGGGAAGCTTTTAATTTCCAATACTTAGGCGCATATCCCATGTCTAACTTCCAATTTGAAGTGGGGCGCATTTTGGAGTAGGCACTTTCAGTTTGCAACACTTAACCATTTTTCAACTCTTGATTCTCTTGGGCGCAAATCACATGTTTGGGTTCAAATTTTCATGCCTTAGTCAATTTTAAGTTCATCTTGTCTTCAAAGAGGGGCACATTTGACCCATGAAGCTTTCAATTTTCAACATTTTCCCTCTTCATCTTGTCTTCAAGGCGCATTTACTAGGGTCACCTTCCACTTTCCAAGACTTAGAAAATTTTACTTGACTTTCTTTGAAGTAGGGCGCATTTCACCTGTGGAGGTTTTAATTTCCCAGACTTAGTAGCATTTTCATCTATCTTCAGCTTATCAAGGTGAATTTCGATGCCGGACTCCAAATTTTATCAAACCTGGTGGATTTCATGCCTTTTGCCAGATTTAAGGTGATTTCCTCCTGCTAACCCTAATTTGCCTTGAGTTTCTATTTTTAGAAAGTTCCTTGAATTTCGTGCTTTGAACTGACTTATGACTCCAGAAAGCTTGATTTTCGCCCTATTTTGAACTTCGAGACGTGATCATGCTGCTGATGCCTGATGCAAGCCTGTACCTGCTATTTTTAGCAACCTACTAAAAATAGTAATTGCTTAGAATGTCTTCAAATTTGGCATGTTGATTGCCAGAAATGTGGAGATCTTGACTGCCCTGTTCCGCCCTTGATTTTAGGAAACCCTAATTCTTCTGTGCCAACCTGCTAAAAATAGTAAGTGTCTGATTTTCCATTCTTTGCAACTCTGTTTGCCTTGAAATTCGCGCCAAGGATTCCTCATCACATGTTTGACCTGTTCACCCTGAGATTTCGTGATGACCTGCTATTCTTGGCATGCTTTGGAGTGACTTACTATTTATAGCAGCTGCTTGATTTTGAGACTTCCTTAGTTCCATTCGAGTTGAAATTTGAATGCGGTGATCCTTGCCTGTCTGCACTGACGCCCGAAATCGACTTTCTATTTATAGCCTGTGTCAGGAACGCCTTACTAAAAATAGTAAGTGCTCCGATTGTCTTCAAATTTTGCCAACAAACTCCTTGAAGGATATTGATCATGGTGGATACTTTAGTTTTGGGCATTTTGACGCCTGATTCCTCATTTTTAGCCCTGAAGCTCGAAACCCTAATTTTCTTGCATGTTCCTCAATTGAGCCCTGTTTGACCCCGTTTCTGTTGCATGTTGATTAGTTCGTGGTTCTAAAGTGTCGGGCAGCTGTCGAAGTGATACTTGCTAAAAATAGAAATTGGTTGAAAAAGTGACCAACTGGCTGTCAGATGATTTGCATGTCACGTTGCCCGAAAAATCTTGGAAAACCCAGAAAAATCTTCAACATGCAAGCACTGGCTAAAAATAGCAAGTTTATGAAAAGTGACCAGTTCTGCTTGCATGTTACATCGTTGCGAAGCTCTCGAAAAACCCACAAAGAATATCCAGACATGCATCTAAAAATGTAACATATAAACCCTAAAAATTGCCTCCGAAGGTAGAACTGCTAAAAATAGCAAGTCGTTCGTTTCTGCTCAAATTTGGCCAGTGATGAGTTCAAAGTACTCAGAATGTAGTGTCATTGTCAGAACATGAAAATCTCGAGAAAACAAACCCTAGATTGACACTTACTAAAAATAGAAAGTTGGCAGAATTCAATGAAAATTCAGAGGGAGTCCACTTGAAGTGTTCTAACAGTAGTGCTAAGTTTAGAAGTTGATTATCCATTTGATTTGACCTCAAAGTAGTCTGAAAATTATAAACCCTAATTCATTGAAAAACCCTTCAAACCTAGTCATAATTCAAATCTAGGTCAAATGGTAAGTACACTAGCAAATGGAAGGAACAGACCGAGAGAGACAGACCAAAAAGGCAAAGCCAAAAGACCCGAATGGAGAAAAATTTAGGGGGCCCCCATTTTGAATGGGGCGAGGTGTGAAAAGGTCACAACAATTACCAATTGCCTTCATATATAGATCAAAATTAGAGTTCAGTCTCATCATAGACCAAAACCCAAATTTAATACATATCAACTTCAAGTTTCAATTTTAAATTATAGTTTCAATGTTCATATTCTAAAAATTTCTGTAATATCCTTAAATGGAATATTATATAGTATCTGATCAAATAAACTCAGTTCACAAATTTCAACACTTTGTAATGGAATTCTTTTTGTTACAAATCAGAATTACGGAAATGAATATTAGATTTCCAGAAATGTATTTGCAGCAATGAAATACAAACCCTTATGAAACAATAACACAGCAGCCCACACAATCTATCACTTTATTTCCTTATTCAATGAGTTATCACAAAAAAATGAATTTTGGAATTGCAAATCTTTATTGGAATTTTTAGAATAAACAGCAGTACTAAATCGCATGCCCTAGCTGCAAAAAGTTCCAAACTGGCACTGAAATAGCCACAATGAACCTGTAAGTTTGGCACTTATGGAAGCCGCCTCAAACCTAGAAATATGGCACTATGAAAGCTGCCCAATTGCTACAAAAAATTGGTGCTATGTTAGCCACCACAACCAATGTTTTTTGCCACGAACAAACTCCATTCTAATCTACAATTTTGAAGTTCAAACACAATCTCTGGATGGGATTGCACAATTCTAAATCAGGGGTTTCCATCCACTAATTCAGTGATGGAAATCAGGGGGTTTCTCTCTTCCAATTTCTGGTGATAGATGGACAAGATGTCCAATCTATTTGAGGGAATGATATACTAAACAAGCATACATCCTTCGGCCAAAATCCTTGAATATATAGACCCTTGAGCACCCAACTTTTTCCTCCAAAAAGAAACCTTTTCAAATTTTCAATTGCCTCCTTCCAACACCCCCTTAGGAGGATCAAATAATGGATTTATTTATAATTACAAAGGCCCCACTCTAGGTGTCCACTTTATGATATACTTTATTACAAAGATAAGTGGTAACTTTATGAAGACATAAAAAGCATAATACACTTAAATATTATAAAATCATTTCCCTAAGCCCACAAGAAATGGGAAATGGGCTTACGAATTGTCATGGAAACTTATTGGAAAATGGGACATGACAGGTTGCCCTCCTCAATATTGCTTACACTCAAGCAATTCAAATTTTGATGCTTCAAAATGCGTACTCCTTCCCATGTAGCATTTTCAGTAGGAAAGTCCTTTCATCACACCAAATACTCAGTAATGGTTAAGTTCCTCAACTTTCTCTCGTGAGTATCCATGATGGCTTCTTGTATCAAAATGAGTTTTCCTTCATCATCCAAAGTTGGAAAGTCTTTGGAAGGTGCAATGTTTTATCCCAACGCCTTTTTTAGGCAAGAAACATGGAAGATATTGTGAATTCTATTGTTCTCTTGTAGTTCTAGCTCATAAGCTGCTTCTCCCACCATCCTTATGATCTTATATAGAGCATAAACATTGGCTTCAACTTTTCTGCTCCTTTCTTCTTCAACGAATATTGTTTGTATGGTTGTAGCCTCCTATAGACCATGTCCCTAACTTCAAACACTTGTATTGTGTGCTATTGATCTGCATAGAGCTTTTGTTGATTTTAGGCATGCTAAAGATAATCCTGAAGAGATTGCAATATCTCTTGACTTTGCCGGATCATATTTGTTGCTCTAGGTACCTTGTTTTCTTTGATTGCTAGATCCACAAATGCTAAAGAATTATATCCATATAAAGCCATAAGAGGAGACATACCTATGGACATATGGTGGAAAGTGTTATAGCAGTGCTCTTCCAAATGCAACCTCTTAACTCAAGTTGTTTGCTATCTAGACATATAATTTATTAGATACCTCTCTATCCATTTTTTGACTATCTCAATTTGACCATCTGTTTGGGGGTGGTAATTTGTACTAGGGGTAAGTTTTGTCCTTGCCAAGTGAAGCAATTCTTGCTAAAAATGACATAGAAACATGCTATCCTTGTCACTAACAATGTTTATGGGTAACCCATGCAATTTAAATACCTCCTTGAAAAATAGCAATTTGAGGAGCCTTGAATTTGAAAATATGGCATAAAAATGCAAATATTTGGTAAGTCTATCAACTACCACAAAGCAAAACAATCCACTCATGATTTTTCTCATCTTAAGGAGATGATACAACAAAAATAAGAATGTGAAGCCTTATGAAGAAGAAATTAGAGGATTGATAGTGGCTGTAGTTACTCAAGTCAATAGTGATTATTACTTGAGAAGTAAGTAAATAATTTTTTCTTCCTACCTCTAATTCTACAATTAAAACACATGCTACCTTCTCTAGTACTAATGAAGGGAACAAAATGGTTGGAATAGAAGCTGAAATCAAAATTTGAGTAACGAGAATATCAAGCAAGAGAAGGGCTTTTGAGCAAAACCCTATTGTGCAAAATAAATTTGTATTGAAAAGCAAAAATGTGGATCCACATGTGGCCGATGCTGAAATAGCAAAAGGGAATTCTCCAATCTTAAGAGGAAATAGAAATCAAATTGATAAGGGACAAACAAATTAAAAGAAAAATGAAGTCCCTGACCATAAAAATATTGATCATATAGTGTCCTATGGGGTAATCCAATACATCCCTAATACTAATGATGTTACAATGCTTGATTCCACCCCATTTCCAACATATGTGGTATGTGACATGGCTTATGTTTTAAGCCAATTAAAGATTATAATGTCCTCTTTCTAGGCTTAGTTGGTTGGATATTATTTTTTAATTTAAGCGCTAATGTTCTTAAGTTAAATTAAATAATTAACTTAACATTTATTAAAATATTAAAAAAAGGGGACTTTATAAAGTGGTGCCTAGGGAGACATAAGGTAAAATTTAAAGAGGTGAAGTTAATGTTTTTAATATTAGTGTCCAAAAGGGAGATATAAGGAATTAAACAAAAATAAATTTTTGGAATTTCAAGAATGGATGTGGGAGTTATGGAGAGAAGAATAAAAGTTTTTTGGGCTCACTTTTTAATGCTTGCGTGAATTTTTGGAGAAGAGGTTTTTCTTGTTGGATTTTTCCAGAACTTTGTGAAGACAAAATCCTTTATGGAGAACATCATCTATGGAGGTGAAAGACCCTTCCCAGGTGATTGCTGAGAGTCTCAAACAGGGATTGTGTTGGTGTTTAATTTGGTTTATCAAAGATTTAATGGTAATTATAGTTCAAACTTCAGAGGTTTATTTAGTTTGGTAACATATTCTTGCCAAGCAGGCCATACCCTTACAAGCAAAGAGGCCATATAGGGTTGAATGATAAAATAAATAAAATTCAATGTTTTTTTGAAGCCGTATCAACAAGTATGGGGTTGAGTGATTTTGGAGTTCAATTTGTTTCACCTTTATGGAGTCTTTCATTTCTAGACTGGAATCATAGCTTTTTTAGAAGAGTTCTACCATTTCGTATGGGTGTTAGGGGGAGCAAAAATATTAATTGAAGTCAAATCTGAAGCAAGCAAGTGCACCGTACTTGTGCTACTTTTAAGGGGAGTCTGAAGATTAAGGGAGTCCAATGTGGCTCTTGGTTAGTTTGGTTGGACAACGCAACCACTAGGGAAAGAGTCATTACTAAAAATTCTAAGCCTGCATTAAGGGCCGAATTCAATTCTGGAAGGGTGGCGTGATATATAGAGTACAGATTGTTGGTGATTTTTCTAGTAGAACCAAGCAATTCTCTAAAAAGTAGCCAACTCTTATGATGAAGAACTGTAGGGTTAGTGGCCAACACAACGAGCATAGGATTTTGTGGTCCTTACTCCTCTTCAGGCTTTGTGAAACCTAGGAGGGTGATCCCAATTGTGTTTTCGTGAATTATATTTGATTAGTAACACATTTATACACAGTTTGATTCCTATTTATTGCAAATAAAATCCTTCTCATTGAAGATTTGGCGGATTTTCAAATGAGTGACCATCTATTTGCTGGGAATTGGGGATATTCCCCACCTACACTATTCTTGAAAAGATTTTTAATTGAATATTGTCTTATCTCAAGTCTAGGGCCCGAAACACTATTTGTTCATTTTATACAAGATTTGACAACATGACCAGTGTCTCATCAATTGGAGCAATAGAGTCAAATATGTAAGGATCAGTAATTTACAAACTACTCAATTTAGAGATAGGTTGACTATTTTCATACTGTTTTGCATTTATGAAGACTCACTGTGCCTAAAACATTTACTTCTTATGAATCCTAAGCAATTCCTTACAAAGTTTATAACCCTATCCAAGCATTTTAATTAACTCCTTGAATTAAAGTTGAAAACAGAGTAATACATTCAAATGGAACATCTGAAGATAAATGATAACACCATTAGTATTTCTCATTCATAACTTGTAAGGAACATACATAGGAGAGTATTTGCGTCTAGACTAATATTCGCTTCGATATCAGTAATTTTTATAAAACTTATTTAAGATCACTACATACAGGATTTCATACCCTAGACAGATTACTGGCCTATTATCAGTATTCTATTCAAAGTGCCTTTCCTGAACTTAGCTTTCACCTAAAACCCTATTGAGACTTCAGAATCCAACCATTGTAATAAGCCCTGATATCCCTTTTATAGAACAAGGGAGCAACAAGCGTCAGACTTAATCACATTTACATTTCATTTCATTTGCACTAGAATTCGAGACATTCTCAGTTAGTTACATGCAATCATTAAGGAAAATGGAAGAGTAAAAGACCACATTCTATATTCCCCGAATGAAGACATGCCAGCTCCTCAAAAGGCAAACTTTGTTGCAACCGTGTTGAATCCTCATCCTTGTCGACCAAAGAAGATTCTCCAATAGTAGCTCTAGCATAAACGTGTATATCGTCCGGAAACAACATACATACCCCCAAGATTATTTAGTCTGGCACTTCTCCTACACACCAGCCTGAAAAATTTCCACATCAGCACTAGAAATAAGAAATCATATGAGTGTTGAATAGGACAATCCTATCAAAAGGGGCATGGTTTCATCAAAAACAAAAATAGGGCACAGTCACCACTTTGAGTCATTAATCTCAGAGGATACTCGCCCATGTTTTGCTCGTGGTGGGATTGGAATAATCGTCACCACCTCCTTGTTAGAATCTTTAGATGGTACCAGGGAGAGGGGATAATAATCACCCTCTGGATCAGTGTCACCCTCACTGTCGGAAGGGTTGTTAGAAACCTCACATGGAGAATTACGTCCTCCCGGATAAGCCCTACAATGCTTATACTCTCCTTTTTCCTTCTTTTCATATTCCACCATCATCTTCTCCTTGTGTTTGACCAATTCTTCTAAAACAATTTGGCCCTGTAGACGGTAGCTACTCTCAACACCATATTTCTTGAATTTCCTGCGTCCCATTCTGCCCTTTGGCATATCAGGAGCTCCCTGTGTTTCAATTTCATCCTCAGGAGCATCTTCCTCAGACTCAAGCAAACTCAATTTCTTAGACTCTCGAACCACCATGGCTGACCTACTTCTTGATGTGATTTTTGTGACCGCACCAATCAGCAGAACAAAGTTGTCCGAAGGCTACTCCATTCTCTCTTGATCAAAGTATTCTGTGCGCTAAGATTGCAAGAAAGTTCGCACGTTCAACTCCAAGGTTCTGAAATACTTAGAATACCCTTAGTTGGTTTGATGTGAATTGCTGTTTTCACGAGGGGACTTACACAATTGTTCAGTATACTTGCAGTTAACAGTAGATGGATGATTGGAAGGGATTTGTATAATGCAGATGATTTAGCAATAAGTATGTTTTCCTAAAACTAACCAAAGATGAATGGAAAGTAAATGAGTGTAAGGGTAAGAGGGTTCTAGATTCTACTCTAAGACGGGACGTGGGATCAATCTCAACAGCTTCAACCAAACTCTGTTTCGCCTCACGCTGGACAACTTACACAAAGTAGGTGCAATCTTCAAAGGGATAGCGAGTAATTTTCAAGTTACAACCCAGCATCAAGATACCGTCAAAACAACGCATACCAAGGCACCAAGGCATGAGCTACAACTAAAGTTAAGTTTATGAAATGCTCCAGTAGACCACGCAAGGCAAACTTGCCGTCAACAAGCCGCTAGTGGTATGGAATGAAACGAAGTTGCCTTGATCAATGCCACACATCCACAGCTACTATCTACTTGCATGAAATGAAAATTGTACTACTTTAAGCTACTCTACGCTACTTGGAGTCGAAGGAATGAAGAAACCTTGCTAGCTGTCCATAACAAAAACAAATTTCACCATCAATGAAAAGATCTTCTATTATGAAAGTGTTACACAACAATCTCTTACAAAAGTTTTCAAAGCAAAACTTTCCTCCTCCACACTATGCTAAGCTATCAAACTATCTCTCTAACAAAATGTCTACTCTCTGATGTCTCCTCTAATCTCTAGTTCTAATTCTAATGAATTACAAATGAGGGGGACTCCCCCTTTTATAGATGGCTCAGTCCAAAGGACGGCTCAGATTACAATCAAAAGAATGGCTAAGATTAAGCCACCTTAGCCCTAACCCTAAAAATTGCCAGAATGGGGAGTGGTACATTAAATGAATCAAAGATTCCCACTCACTCCCAAAATAGTAAAGGCAATTAATGCCCACAATCAGTCTTCTAGAAGATCATCATCCAGAAGTGCATTCCCATTCTCCTTCTCTCTGGTTGCAAACTCAATGAATCTAGCAAGTACAGCCTGAACCTCCTGAACTGAAATAGGTGGAATGCAATCAAGCTGGAACTCTAACACCGTGACCGACTGCTCGTGCCGTGTGCAAGACTTTCTCCAAGCAACTAAGGCATTCTGTGTACTCTGAATCAAACTAGAGAAAGTGGAAGTGTTCTCAAAGTCATCTTGTACGAAGGTCTTCACCTTTGAAAAGAAAGGCACCAGCCTACCCCTCAAATTATCAGCAGTCATCTCATCGGGATTCAACTGCCTAGCAAATATAGCCTCAAAGGTATTTTGGACTCCAACAATAATATTGGCCATAGCTTTCCTAACTCTAGCTGAATCCACCTGTGCCGCGTCAAAGAAACCACGCCCTGTGACTACTGAAGAGTACCATCTAGAAAAGTCGTATCTATCATTCTCCTGAATGACTCCTCCATCGATCAACATCTGCAAAGGAGTATGCCTCAATGCCTCAAGACGCTGAATGACTTTGCTCTAATAAACAAAAGCATCACCCCAGGCCTGATCAACTGCCTCCATCCGTGCCGAAATATTGGAAGCCTGCTGGAAAGCATGAGCAAGGTTTTCCATGAACTTTTCTGTCTCAGCATGAACTCCTGTAATCCATTTATCTGCCTCATGTGCCATCTTTCTCAACCCAACAAGCCACTAACTGACTCACTGGATAACTCGGCCGAAAGCTCTATTGTTGGAATCTCCTGCCCAGAAGGACGAGACAACTACTGCATATATCCTATCAAAGCCTTATGCTCCCTTTTCAATTTCTTATACTTTCCTTTTTAAATAATCTGTCCTTGAGGGCGTGGTAGGAGTTATCACATTCCTGTACAATCTGTGCACCTGTGGGGCGTCCTAACTCCAAAGTTGTTACCACATAGTTCTCTGGCACTACTTCATCTTGATCACAATCAACCTGTGGCATTGCCATGTGAAGGGTGCGAGAGCCATCCTCATCAGTCAAAATCTTTGAAAATTTTCATGCTCTTTTCTTTTGTGGAGGCGCGTTGATCCTGTTTAACAATTCTTCCATCTCAATTGCTGGATCGATCTCTTCACTGGGGCTCCTTCTCATCCTATCTTTGAGCCAATCAGGTACTGTATATTGTATATCAAACGGCTGCTGTTCTTGTGCCTCTACTTCATGGACTTGTTCAACTTCTATATCATTCTGGTGAGGCTCATCGGCTTCAAGTGGCTGAGTATCTCTTGAAACTATATCATCATCGTCTAAAGCCGCTCTAACTCTTGCTGAAACTGAGGGTCAGTAGCAGTCCTTTCATCAGTCTGCTGATCATCTCTACTAGGTGCATTGACACTCTGGCCAACTGACTCTCTCCGTGGTGGCTGATTATCTTCTTGTACTACTTGCACCTGATTCAATGCATTTCTTTGATCAGCAAATAAAGAAACCTCCTGTACACTTGGAGAACGTGTCTCCAATGGTGTGGGTGATTCAACTACAACTCTTGGAGGTTCCGGCTGAACAGGCTCCTACCGAACTGGCTCCTTCCTTCGAGGCTCTGGACCTCGTGCAATTTGTTTCTTCCTGCTGGTGGTGGGTGTCCTGTGATCTCCCATCAAATTGTAAGTCAATGCAATCGACCTACTCTTCAATCTACTCACATGCCTGTCAACCCATGCTCTGGTAAATGTCAAGACTGGAATGGAAAGTGTGTCCAAAGCAGCAATCTCTGGTTCTGACCAATCTGGAAGTGGAAGCGGAGTATCTCTCACATCCTCATAATCTGGATGGAGAACACTTATGTCCTCGCTCACCTTGTCCGGTACTGGGATGGCTTCACACTCCTTGATCATACTCAATGGCAACCTAGAGAACACTCTCTTCCTGACTTCAGCCTTGTCTGATGCACCAGCCCAATAATCCTCAATGTTTGCCTTATGTTTAAATTCTTCTGACAGTACCCATCTGATATTGTTATGTGGATCATAGTGTTGTCTGCTGGTGTGATAGGAAAAGTGATAAAACTGAAGCTCGCTCTCGGCTTCTCTAGCTGCCTGTAATGAAGGACACACTTCATCCGAATTGCCCATGACAATTGGGAAGTCAACACCTCCCTTCTTTTTCTTCTGAATCTTATCGTAGGCAACCAATTGCCTAGATATCTCTAACATTAAAATTCTGTTGGTTGGGTACTTAGGCAATCTATATGGATATGAAGAAAAACCTTGCAGCCTTATATAAGAAAACTTCAAAAACTGTATAAACTAGCATCCATACCTCTCAATCAATTCTTGGGCTTCCCTCAAGATCCTGTGATGCATCCACTCCTGAAGTGTTCTCGTGATGTGCATAGTGAAGGCGTCATTGACACGCTTGTAATGAGTAGTACTTGTCAAGTGCAACTGCGGACAAGCCTCATGAATTTTGAACTGGTGAGAGCCACAACCAACAAGCTCCTTGTATGAAATTCCTTTGTATTTCGTCATACAAGCCAGCATGTAAATGATGTAAGAGCCCATATAGAATGTCTTTGTTCTTCTCAAACTCAGGAGCTGCTCGTGTAAATTGTCACTGATCATTGCAGCCCAGTTGATGTAATCCTTTCCTTCCAGCACGAGGTTGATGTAATAGAACATCCATGGCTCGAAAATAAAAGCTTGAGGGCAACCTCCAACTTTGCTCAGCATCATAATGAGATCACAGTACTCCTACTTCAAGTCATCTGATATAATTTGCCTTGGCAGCTTCGTACGAGAGGGCTTGGGGTTGCTCATCCAGCGAGTATTAATCGTCTCCGTACATCTCTCGAATGCAGAAGCATACATTCGCTCAGCATGTTCTCTCGATTTGTAAATCATATTCGTGTGTGCTGGGATTCCAAAAGCTTCGCCAATAGCTGAAGGAGTGAGGTTGGCGAGCACTTGACCATCCGGTGACATAATTGATCTGTGATCCTTCTCATAGCAGTTGGCGCACTCCATCATCAGCTTCGAACACTGAATAGCTGGTGGGAAACCAGCAACTGCATATAATCCACTTCGAATGATGTTGTGTGAAGTGGTTGAAGGTTGATGATTACCAATCCCCAGCATTCTGTTCTTGAAAGTCTCCAAGTTGACAGAGCCCAAGTTCGTGTTAGCAAGCTTGGCCAACTTCGAGGTAAACTTTGACTCTGGCATGAAAGGCTTGCTCAGCTTCTTGATAACAGCTTGCCTGGATGCACCATTGTTGTCCTTGCCAGTTGTTCTTGCCTCAGCCATTTGCAAAACAATAAACATCCATTAGCAAATTAACTTAGAAAAATAAATAAAATGTTTTGCAGGGCTGCTAGTCGACTTCAAGAAGTTGCAATATTATATCTCGTTTGCAAACCTCAACTTCTCCATCAACAGATTTCAAATTATCAATCACTTAGAAAGTCTCAACAACTTTGATACTTTCAGCAACTTCAATGAAACTTATCAAATTTCTTAGCCTGGCTGTAGCAACTTCAATACTTTCAGAAAATCGCCTAACTTCAATCAGCAATTTGAACTCTTTCAAATTCGTACTTCTTCAATCTTCAAATCAGATTGGCAAGTTCGCACTTTCAGCAAATTAATTTTCTTTCTCTCTAAATCGAATTTCTCACTTGTACTGGCAAACTTCAGTAACTCATTCCAGCTTCAAGTCGCACTTCTTTAGCAATATTCAGCTTCAGCAATGTGGTCTTTTCAAGCTTCAGTAATCTCATAACACAAATCGAACTTCTTTGAACTGCAGCTTCAACAACTTCCCGTCTTCAAATTTCGAACTTCTTCAATAACTTTCAGCTACAAACTCTCTTCAAGCAAATTCGAACTTCTTCAACAATTGCAGCCACAACAATTCTCAATCCTCATATTGAACTCAGCAAATTGAATCTTCCACTTGCACATTCACACTTCAGCTTCGGCAACTTCCTTCAACAAATTTCGAACTTTAGCCCCAGCAACTCACTGCAACACTGGACTGAGAGCAAATTCGATTTGCTTCAACTGTGAAAAAGAAGTGAATAACCCTCAACTCATATAGGGAATTCGAATTCTAGAAGAAGGCCAAGTTTAGCTAGTACATTAAATCTCCACTACTCCATTCGAATTTCCCTCCTCTGGCATTTTTGACACTTGTCTTTCGACGTCAGGAATCTTAATCTTCTAGAATTTCAACTTTGACTGTCACATTTTTAATTCACTTTCGAAAATGTTTAATTTAAATTCATCTTTTAATCAATTTAATTCACCAACCGGAGCTCTGTCACTTGAATTCAAATTTTATTTCTCCTTGGCTCTAGAAAATTCATCTTGTGAAGAATTCAATCAAAAATATCTAGGCAATTCATTTTAAATTCATCGTCGAAGCATTTTCCTTTCGAAAACACATTTTATTTAAATTTGCCTTAGAAAATTTTAAAATTTCCCTTAGGAAAATTTCACAATTCGAGCACCGATTAAATTCTTCATCCGAAAAGCATTGGCGAAGTGCAGAAGACATGGAAATCCGTTTCTCATTGAGGATCATCAGTACCCAGAAGAAAATTTTCTCCAAAATGTGAAGAATCCATGGGTATACAACGAACGGGTTCATTTAAATTTTTACAATTTTGCACCTTAGAAAAATATCATTCAATCAATTTAAATCCGTTCTTCACATCTGTGAATACCTTGTGTTGCTCTGACTTGGAAATTTTTAAATCCATCCTGCAATGCTAGCACTCTCTGGCTTCATCTCTGGCAATTCATCCATGTTCAGGAAAATTTTATCATCTCATAGTCTAGGCGTATGTTCTCAAGGAAGAAAATATTTTGCCTTAGAAAATTTTTGAATCACTTTGCATTTTTGAAAATTTTGCCTCAAGAAATTTTATTCAATTTCATTCATCTGTTAGTGGTGAGAAAATTCTATCAACTTCACTTAGAAAATCTTCCTGGAAAGCACATCATATTTGAATTCCAATGCCTAGCATGTTTTACTTTATTCACCACCTTGTATTTTATTTCACACCTCGATCACTTTGGGCGCATTTAGCTTATTACCAAGGATGTCCTCTTCAATTTCCACGCCTAGCATATTTAAATCTCCACGCCTTAGCAATTATCATCCCTCCTTTTGTGTCTTGGGTGCATATTATACTTGCTAGAAGCTGAAAACTTTCAACACCTTTGACCCTTGACTATGGGCGCATTTCAACCTGTGTGGAGGATGGGCACAAATGACACATAGAGGAGGATAGAAGTTTGAAACGCCACCTTTTTCTTTGTTGACTTGTCTTTTGAATTCTTTACTAATCTTGGGCGCATTTAGCCACAAGAGGAGGACGAGTTTCATACTTAGAAAATTTTTAACTTTCACCAGCTCTTCCTTGGGCTCATTTTAGCTAGGTAGGAGGATGAGAGTTTCACTTGGAATATTTTTGCATGCATGACCTGAGGTGGGCGCATTTTCATGGTGATGCAGGAAGAAGTCTTAGACTTAGCCAATTTTTCTTCGTCTTCGCCAGCCTTACTATAAATAGTAAGTCCCTTGACTTTCATACTTCAGAAGCTCAGATTGCTTTGAAATTTTGAACACTGGATCTTCACGACTTCATCAACCTGTTGACATTGCTATTTCGGGTTGGCCTGCTATTTTTAGCCCATTTCTGAAGGTGGTTTGCTATTTATAGTAACTACCTGCTTCTGATACCTCCACAACTCCGTTTGATTTGAAATTCGAATGACGTGCTCCTCACCACGTGACTTGCCTGTTGACGTCGGCGCCTGCTGCTGATTTTCTATTTTTAGCTTGGAAGACGCTGATCGTGGTTGTATACACCGGTTTTCGAAAATTCTGACTTTTTACCCCTCCTTTTGGGTCCCGAAGCTGGAAACCCTAATTTGTCCTGCATGCGTATCAAATGGTCTCCGTTTGTTCTCATTTATGTTGCATTGCGATCAGTTCGTGATTCTGAAGTGCTGGGAAGCGGCTGCCGGGATGCATCTACTAAAAATAGTAAGTTCTTGAACAAGTGACTATCTCCGTTTGCATGTCACGTCATCGCGAAGCTCTTGAAAAACCCACAAAGAATATGCAGACATGCAAAGGAAAACCTGACATGCAAACCCTAAAAATAGCCTCTGGAGGCTGAACTCTAAAAGTCGTTATCTCACTTTGCATATTACACCATCGTGAAGGTCTCTGAAAACCCAGAAGGAATCTCTAGACATGCGTTGAAAAACTCTGCATCTAAGCCCTGAAATTTGCTCTAGAAGCTGAACTGTTAAAAATAGTAAGTTGTCCGTTTCAGCTCAAATTTTGCTGGTGAGCAGCTTGATGTGTCCTGGACGCAGTGTGACTGTTAAAACCTCAAAAATGCTGAAGGAACGCCTAGAATTACACACTAAAAATAGTAAGTGACCGGAATCTGATGAAACTTCAATGGAAGCCTGCTAGAAGCACACTGACCTCAATGTTAAGCTCTATTTTCAATATATTCATCTTTTTCGACCTCAGACTGACCAGAAAGATGGAAACCCTAATTTTCATACTCGGCCAAATTTTACGTTTAAGCTCGCAGACGGGAATGTCCTCGGAAAGGCAGACACCAAAAAAGAGAGACAGAGAGAGAGAGAGAGACAAAAACCAAAGCCAAAAATACCAGAATGGAGCAAAAATTAGGGGTCCCCATTTTGAATGGGGCGATGTGTGAAAAGGTCACAACACTACTCATCTAGGACAAGAATGCCTACTTCCTAACTCAGGAAAATTTAATACTCACACACTTCTTTACTAACCCACGCCTCTCATTCACTGCAGACTGAAATGTGATGAAGGAGAATAAAACGCAATCTGCATTAAATAGGCAATTTGAAGCATGTAGAATTAATGATCCAAGAACTTCTCGCGTGAGCGAGTTGATAACTTAACTGCTCGGTTTTGAATCTAGGCCGTTGATTTTAAAGCATTTAAAACTTCATCCATGGTGATCTGAGCCTTATTTTTTATTCCTTTAGCAACTTGCTCATAGAAAACAGCGATGCTAGCTCAAGCGTTGCGATTTGTCAATCAGCATGTATCGCCAACCTAACCCGTGCTTTTCATTAATATCGGCGAAGTACACAAAACCAGTTCCTCTTAGGAGAAAATTTCCTTATATGCTTCATCGTTCATTGCTGATCTTCCCCAAATTTTAGGGTGCAATCAGCGATGAAAGTATTCATGCAATGAAGCTTAGTCCGTTGAATCATCCTGTTTTAAAACTTTATCAACGGTTCTCCAGTTCTTTCGCTGCTTTCCTTTTTGCTCTACGCGAAATCCTCGGGATCCTGCCACGTTGCTTGCTCCATCAATAGTTATCTCCTATCGCGGATGCATCTCGTCCTTCATCGGCCTCATCAGCGATGAAATTTCAGCCCTTGGTTTTGCGGCCTGTCCTTTGATCACATCAATCCTTCCATCACGCATCGCTAATTCAAACTTTGCACCTTGGTTCCTATCAGCGACGAGATGTAGCGAAGGCATCAGATTTAGACATGTACACCTGCATGAAAATCAATGGTACAAAAGGCATCGCACAAAAGTTCTTATCATATTAGCAAAAAGAAACCTTTCAGAGAATACCATCGCTCATCGCTAATTTGGAAATTAAGCTTGGAAATGAATTTGCGATGAGCGACAAAACATAAGCCTGTCACTCATCGCTAATTCTCCTCATACGGTTTGCAAGTAATTAGCAATGAGAGGATTTACATAGTTTACAATGTGCATCGCGGATTGCTAATGTGGAATTTAGCATTTAAAACATATCTGCGATCACACGATGTAAAGGAAATTTCATCACATCACTGGTCGCTAATTCTAAATTTATCATCTTACGACTATCTGTGATGAGCGATAAGACAGAAAGCCAAGGTATCGCTTATCGCTATTACAAATTTGAAAGCTCAAAAGCCATTAGCGAGAAGTGATCCCTCAAGGAACATTGCTCATCGCGCATTCATTTTAGGAGCTCTAGTAGCTATCTGCGATGAGCGATATCAAAGAAAACACCGTTTCATCACTTGTCGCCAATTCAAAACATGTACTTTTGAAGAAATCAGTGATGAGCGATATAGAATGATGGCCATCAGGACTTAAGTGGAAGCTTTAAGCATGTGCACATAAATTGTTCTAATGAAGGGGACCCCATAGGATGACATGAGAATAATAGGCTCTAGAACTTCTGAGTTACGAAATGTAAAGGATGTAAAGGCCAAAAAGGCTCCTTACATAACCTTATAAAGATATAAGACTTAGACTTAGGCTTGAGGGACTGGTTACCAGATGACAGTAAATGGCATAAGATGTTTTAAAATGACTGGCAACGGGCAATAAGGAGTCAACGACCAAATAGAACGTTATAAGCATTTATAACGAATAAAACCCTAAATCCTCAGTTAACAACCCTATATCCAAATGTAACAAGGGTTTGAGATGGAACAAATTTTTTTTTGAGGGTTACATCACAGACCAAGTGACTTTATAATTGCAGAATTTCGATTTATTATCTGCCGACCAATAACCTTATCTAGCATGAGCTATACCAAGGAGGTCATGGTTTTTTCTGGAGTTCTTATAGGCTAGCGATTATGTGGGTTTGTAACAAACTTACAATGCAACTATTGTAGCATGAATGAGTATATTCATGTAGTGTTGTAAAATTGCATCCCATGGCAATTTCACATTTGCGCATCTAGCCCGCCACATTTATGAAAAAAACCTATAAGTTAGAATTTCACGATTCCAACTTCATAGATGACAATGATGAAGCACTAGCAGCCTAAATGCCTCATTCTTGCAAAGTTTTGAGGACACTTGCACGATGTGTAGACGTCTTCGCGACACACTAGCGTCCCCGAACTTTCCGAGATGCAAATGAGAATATTTTGTGTCCTTTGCCTATGGCACGTGTCATTGTGGCAGAAATGCGGATGTAACGGCTCCTCCCATCCATGCAACCTCACAAAACCTCATTTTTCACTCTCATTCTCATTCATTCTCACTCTCTCTTGCTCTATCTTGCTCTCTCACACGTTCTACTCTATCTTCTCCATTCTATCTTTCTCTCTCTTGCTTCCATAGCGAAGCTCTGTCGGATTTCTCTCAAGCAATAGTCAAGGCTCTCTTGCACACAAGCTTATCACGTCTATCAAGCCAAGAGGGGAGCCATAGGCTATTGGTAATGCTCTCTTGTCTTCTTGTCTTGTCTATTTGATATTATCTATTTGATCTTGTCTACTTTATTCGTAATAGTGGTTCTCTTCCTTGCAAGGTTTGTTTCTATTACACGTCTTTATAATTGTGATAGGGGTTCTCCTCCTTTGTAGGGTTTGTTTCTATCACACGTCTTTTGCTTTATGCATTTTTTCTATTTCTATCTATCTAGCTATCTATGGAGGTGGAAACACCAAAATGGTGGTTTGATTGAGGCAAACCCCGAAATAGAACCCAACATTTTTCGTGTCCTGTTTGTGTGTAGATGTACAAGTTTGACAAGTTGGACGCTTCAGATACAAGGGTTTTATTCTTTGTTTTACTAGAGACGACAATGCGGGGTAGACGTCCCTGTGGCACATTGTTGTTTGTGGTCGAGGCTTAGTCCTAAGGGTAAAATCTGTAGCTTATGTATTTTCCATTTCTATATATTAGAGGTTTTGATTCTGTCATTAACTTATGTAATTAAGTGATTTTATCATCCTTGTCATTAGTAATTTAACGTTATTTGATTAAGTTGTGCAAATATTCTTTATCTCGTCACCTAAGCTTTGATCCTTGAGGTAATCGAGGGCTATTTGCTTCGTGAGACTCCTTTGTCTTGAGGGTAGCGAATCCCCTCCTTTACATTTTGGTGAACCTGACATGAATGAAATCCTGTTGGATTTTTTTCTTCAAAGTTTTAACGTTTTTGATAGTGCATTTTCTAAATAGGATTTTGATATGTTGGATGATGCCCTAGATGATTTCTGAGAGGCATCTCTTTCTACTCAAAAATTGGTTAAACAAACTTCTTTATCACAATCTTCTTTGCAAGTTGAAGAGTCCGTAAATGTAGTCGTAGTCTCTGCCACCCCTCAAAGGCCTAAGAGACTGGTTATTTATGTGACTCCGGCTAGCCCATCTCCTAAAAGAATTCATTGTATTCGTGGGGTTCCTGTCGAAAGTGACACATTGGACCTTTACACGAGATTCATACAATCTAAGGCTCCCTATTATAGAGTGGTAGCCCATACCTACAATACTAGAAGGAACAAACAAAATCTTAATCAATCTACTTCTTTACCACCTTCTCAACCAAGTCTTCCTCAAGCACCTAAACCTACAGCTAAGCCACTAAGTGAGTATGATCTTGTCGAGCAACTTTGCGTTACTCCCACCAAGATCTCACTTTGGGATTTGCTTTAGACTGCTCCATTTACCAAGGTATGCTTCAGGAAGCCTTGCAAAAGATCCTCTTGCCTTCTTTTGCTAGGCCAACGAATGTTAATGCGTTGATAGATCATATTTGTGCCGATTCACTGAATATTACTTTCCATTCACATGAACTTTCGCCTCCAGAAGTGCAGAAGCAAGCTGATACTTTAATGATAATAGTTTACATAAATAACATTGGCATTAGATGTGCTCTCGTGGACATCGGTTTGACACTCAATGTATGTAGCATTGATTTATTACCTAAAATTAAAGTGGATTAAACTTCCCTTGCTATTTCTTCTTTGTATATTCGTGGATTTGATAATGCCGATCAACAAGCCTTAGGAACGGTAATCTTGCCTTCGAGGTTAGGACCCATTACCATACCCACCTTGGTATATATCATGCCAGGACCTTTACCATACAATCTTCTCTTGGGAAGACCATGGATTCATGCTTTGGGAGTAGTTACTTCTACCTTGCATCAGTCTGTTAAATTTGTTGCTAATAATGAGGTGATCACAATCAAGGCTGACCTTGATGCTATACACTTATGTGAGATGGCAGCTGTTCGTCAAACCTCGGTTGCATCTACTCTTAAAAATCTTATTCCTTCATTATCTTCCTAAGTTACCGGTTGGGTTTAGGTTTGACAATTCGGTTTGCGGGTTAGGGCAAAATTTTTTGGGGGGTTGGGTTTGTTAATACAAAAACATAAAAATCAGAATATATGCATATTTTTAATATATAATAATATTTATAAGTCTTATACAATATTAATAAAGTTTATAGATAATATTATAATATAATAATAAACTTATAAATTTAATATTAATAAAGAATAAATATTAATATATATTATTAATTTTAAAAATTAATTTACATACCTATAATTTTTTTTATTATTAATACTATAATTTATTAGTAATTAATAATATCTCACAACCTCTAGCCATATTATTAATTATTAGTAATTAATTATTTGTATTTATTAATCCAAATACGGGTGCGGGATAGGTTGACACCATTAGCCAAATCACACAAGATTTAGAATATCGTTCTCAATTTCAAAAGAGTATAAACTGATTTAATGTCAGCCTGATCGGCATAAACTCGTCAACATGACGACTGTTTATGGTGGGGATCACGCTTTTTTCTATTTTAATCAAAGGAGAATGGGATAAGATAATATACATTTAAGATCTGAAAATAAAATCAATAAGAAATAGTAGTCCAGTTGTTTAGCTTTTCGAAAATTGTGTAAATTCTTCCTCGCGTGATGTTGATGGTAGTAGGCTTTAAATTTGGAAATATTGTAGTTCATCCACTGAAAAGACATTTGCATGTAATTACAACTTAGCTCCGTTCAATCCCTCTTTTATCTTGTCAAGTTCATGATTTGGGGCATGAGTTTTTCAACGACTTTATTTTTTCGATTGTTATTTTGTCTTCCCACGAGATTTTAGGCATTGCAACAATTTGCAGAGTAAAATATTTAGAAAATACGTGATGGGTTCGCATGAGTTCCTGCTAGATGGACCCCCTGTGATTTTCACGGACCCTATTCGGGCCCAGGCTGAACCAGACTTGGACCCAGACCCAGGCTGAACCGAACCGGAATTTGCTTGTGCATACCCCCAAATCGGTAACATGGTTATCTTCCAATGTGTTGACGTCTACTCCAGCAATACCTATTGCAAAGGATACTCTTGAGACGGATGTCCCTAAGGAAGATCCTTCTGAAGCAAAAAGTCCTAAGTCTATTCCTTCTACCTCTTCTTCTGAATTGAATGCATGTCTTGGTGACGATTGGGGAACTTTGAACTTTATTGAATCCTATATCGGAGAGTACAAAGTAGATCTGATCTACCTAGATATTCCAAAGATCCCATTTGCCTCCACTAAGAAAGATGATTATCCCTCTGTTGAGAAGGATGGTCACGCTTCTACTAAGGAGGATGGTGATCGTACTTCTGCTAAGAAGGATGATTACGTTCCCGTAAAAAAGTGTGATACTTCTAGCATGGATTATGCTCGTTACACTAATCCTCCTTTCCAAGAATTACAATTGTGTTATGGACCAAGGTTTAATATCTTTTCTAAATTTGGTTATGGAGGTAAAGATTGTGGGCATAATGAACAAGTTATTAAAGTCCCCTTAGAGGCTGATCCACATGACTTTAAGATTGGACTTGGATACCGCCCCATGAAGTCTAAGGTGAAGCCATGGTTGAATGTCAACATGATCTCCACCGAATCTTCTTCTCTTAAATTGATTCATCTTGAATATATTGAAAGTAAAGTAGACTCTAAGGAAGTTCCTCTAGATGTTTTCTCTTCGGATGAAGCTCTGGAAGATTTTTAGGTGTCTACTCAAATTTATCTTCTTATCACCATATACAACGATTCCCATATTGCTTGAATGAAAATGCATATTTTGGGGAATCTGTTATGAATTCCAATGAGAAGGTTTCTTTATCTAATGTGGATGAAACTACTTCTATGCCTCATCCTGAAGACCGTAGTACCCTTCTCAAGGGAGATACTTCTGATGTTTTCATGGATCCTAAATCTCCTAAGAAAGTGATTAAGATAGGAAAATGTCTTTCTTCGGAAGAGTCTAAACAACATGCTGATTTATTGCATTCTCATCTCGATATCTTCACTTTTGTTCATATGAGGACATGCCTGATATTGATGAATCCGTGGTAGTTCATAATATCGTTCTATGTCCCAATGCCAAGCCCGTTAAACAAAAGATCCGTAAATGAATCCTAAGGTTGCTTTACTAGTCAAGATTGAGATAGAAAAGCTTTTAAAACCTGGTTTTATTCATCTTGTTGACTATTCACTTTAGATATTGAATATCGTCACTGTTAGTAAACCTGATGGCCGTATTCACATTTGTATAGATTTCCGTGATCTTAATAAGGCTTCTCTTAAGGATGATTTTCTATTGCCTAATATTGTTATGATTGTAGACTCGATTGTAGGCCATGCCTTGTTATCCTTCATCAATGGCTTCTCGAGCTATAATCAGATTCGTCTTAACCCGAAAGATTAATATAAGACAGCCTTCACTACCCCATGGGGTACTTTCTGTTAGGCGGCCATGCCATTTTGATTAAAGAATATCAGAGCAACTTACAATAATGTCCCCTGTTCCTAGGCAGTTGACAAATGTAGTGGTTAGCCTATCACTTGGTTCTTGTAGGCTAACATGGTGTTTAGGGGGCCCTTTGAGGGTGATCTATGGCTCTTCAGTAGGCCTTTTGGTGCTTATTTCAGTACTCTTCAGCTTAGTATCCCAATTTATTTTTGGTGTGCCTTCCGGAGGCCATTCAAGACACTTTGACCCACACTTACTATTTTTAGTAGGTCACTTGGATGTGTTGCTCATACTTACTATTTATAGTAAGTCATGGTATGGTCAGCTACCATCACGACTATATTGAGAAAAGTTGATGGATTACTCCCATGAGTTGATATTGGTATTTATCGGGGAGTTAATGATTTAACTTATATTATTAAAGTTAATCCAATTTAACTTTAATAATATTAATTATTATGGATGACTTTATAAAATGATATTATAGGGGGTTTAAAAGGTGTTATGAGACGTTTGCATAAAGTATTATTATTTTAATGTTTGACCCCTCAACTTTATGAGTTGAAATATTTGAATGACCGTCAAAAGCAAATATAATTTAAAAAGCATTAAATGGCCAAGTGGGATGTGGGTATTTGGGGAAGAAAGATCTCCCAAGCTTGCTTGCAGGCAACTCCATTTCAGGGGTTGTGCATTGCGCTTTAAAATCACTTAGAAATCTATAGGAAAGATTCAAGTGTTGCTTGGTGATCATATTTTAATATTTATATTTGTAGTATATAGGAAGTTTTCAATATCCAGGGTTGGAATAATTCATCAGGGTATTGCCAAGTTTTGATTGATCATTGAATGAAACATACTCCAGTTGGGCGTTGGCAAAGATTAATATTATTTACATTGCTGGCGGAATGCATTAGTGTGCACATTTGGCTTGGACGTGGGAACGCCTGCAAACCTGTTGCTGCTGTTTCCATTTCATGGCCTTTATTCCATTATTTTCGAAGGCGTGAGACCCAGCTAGGTGAGCCGTGAGGGTTCTACACCAAACTGCAGGCCTATCCTCAAACATATTGCCATTTATTGGAGGTCGTGGACACTTACCCAGGGCCATGGAAGACACAGGAGGTTGCAGGGGGTCGTAGGGCACCATATAATTCATTGCTGCACTTGTGAGGTTGGATGCGGCCATTAATAATCAGCTACAAGTTTGTAATTTAGGGAGGATGTGCAGATCTGTATGTGAATTGCCTCTTAGTGAATGCTTAGAGCTGCAATAGGAGGCAGTGACAAATTGCAGGCAGGAGTAAGATAACTTTGGTGCATGAGAATCAGACTGGCATCACTTTCCAGTCATGGTTTGCTGCTATACTTGGCATCAACCCCTTCTTCAGACTTGTTTCTTAGTCTAAACGCAAAGCTAGGCATTGCATACATCAGGGACAGTCACTCATTCCAGGGGTCGCCTGAAAGTGGTATTTAAATACCAAGTTTGTACTACTGTACATCTGATTTGCTCATTGTTGTTATGTTATAGTTCAGAAAAAAATAAATGTAATAGTTGGTATGCAACAATGAATATAATGATTTGGTTCTTTTACTTGAAAGCAATGTAGATGGGGTGCTATCTATTTCTGAGTTTATTACTAGTGAACTTGCAAACATCATAATCATTGAAAAACACTCAGCCCAGTTAGGAGCAAACTGTTTGACAAAATGTTTCATCTGTCAAACTGAAAGATTAATCAAGAAAATTCGCAAAGTCAAAACTTAGATTGGGGTGGGACATCACACTTACCAACGGGCGATGACCCTTATCTTTCATGATTTCATTCACAAGATCGTAGAAGATTACGTCGATGACATCTTGGCTAAGTCTATAACTCGCCAAGATCATGTTGAAAATCTGTCTTATCTTCAAAAGGCTTTGACTCTATAAGATGAGACTAAATCCTCTCAAGTGCTTCTTTGGCATGGATGCCAACAAACTTTTAGGATTTATTGTCTCTCATCGTGGAATCGAAGTTGACATGAATAAGATCAATGCAATTGTTAACATGCCCCCCCCTCAGAACATCTCTCAATTATGTAGTATGCAAGTGAAGATTCAAGTGATTTGAAGATTCGCATCTCAATTGGCTAATCGTACCCTTCCCTTCACTTCACACGTTTATTGAAGAAAGATGCCCATTTTTGATGGGACGATGAATGTGACAAGGCTTTTGAATCTATCAAAAGCTACTTGGCCAATCCTTCTATCTTGATGTTGGCTATGTAGGATAAATCCTTTTTACTTTATGTCTCTGCATGATCTCATGCTTTAGCAGCTTTATTAGCTCAACATCATGATGATGGTAAAGAAAGAGCAGTCTACTACATTAGTCGTATTTTGGTTGATTATGAAACTCGATATTTTTCCATGGAGAAACAATGTCTCGCTCTCGTTTTCGCAACATAGAAGTTGTGACATTATCTTCTCCATGCAGAAAGTCGTGATCGTAAAATGTGATCTTAAACATTTATTCACTAGAACTGATCTTTCTGGAAGGTTAGTGAAATGGGTGATGTTGCTCTCTGAGTTCGATGTCGAGTTCGTAACCCAGAAAGCGATTAAAGGACAAGCTGTTGCCGATCAATTGGCAAAGCTCCCTCATCTCGTTCCTTTCCTAATCTGGACTTATTTCTGGATGAAAATCTATTTGCATTGGATCATGAATCTATGTGGGAAATGTATTTCGATGGATCGAGATGTCAAATCGGCTCCGGGACAGGTGTAGTTTTAATCTCACCCAAAGGTAAGCCAGTTCCTCTATCTTTTTTATTAGAATTTCATTGTACAAATAACATCCTTGAGTATGAAGCCCTCATTGCTAGTTTATGTACCATGATAGCATTAAACATTAAACATATCTGCATTCATGGTGTCTTTGAGCTTATTGTAAATCAAATCACGGGAGCTTATCAAGCTAAGCAGAGCAAGCTATCTCAGTATTGGGATTTGGCTTTATCCTTGCTTGATTGATTCTCTTCCTTTACCATAGACAGTGTCCCTAGGAGAGAAAATCGCCATGCGGATGCAATGGCAAGTGCAGCCTCCCTTGTACCTTCAAACGATGGTATAGATGAGTACCACTTTGTTGTTCAGATTCTCCACTCTCTCGCTTTCTCGGATCAACCTAAACTTGATGAAATATATGAAAAATAGGTTGGGGGAGAAAGGTGGATTCTCCCAAATTGATAATGAAGGACCTATTTTCCTAATTTCATTCAAAGAAATGAGATCCAAACAATGAGATGACTACAACCAAAAGGTGAGTCAAATCAAGGTACGAATCAACAAATTTCCTCTCTATGCAAGGACGGGGGTATGAATCAAATAGCACTTTGGGGAGAAAGATTACAATCATCAAACAAACCCCAAAATGCAAGCTATAAAGTGCAAATGAAGAACAGTATTCAAAACTGACATAAACAGTAATCAAAAGTCAGATCTGGAAAGGGGAAAACAATGTGTACCTTTCACCAAAAGTCACCTTTTGAAACGCACTGAGGACTCATTCACCCTATGGCGAATGGGTCTTGGCTAGGGTTTTCTGAAATCTGTTTCTGGGTTCTCTTCTATTGTGTCTGCACTCTCAGATTCTCGATTCTCACTGTTGAATAGCCGGAAATAAATTCTGCAGAAGAATTTCCATGAAATGATAAACTTTTCTTGCAACTTTGACAATTTTGCAACTTTCTTCAATTTTTCTCTTCAAAGGATCTTTCACCTAAAATCTACAATCACGCATCAAAGAGAGAAAGATGTTGTTTGTTAGGTGAATGGGGATTTGCCTTGGTCAAACCCTGTTTTGGTAATTAAACCTTGAAATGAAACCATGAAACATGAAAGGAATGAAGAATGAACAACTCTATGTAACAACTCACCAAACCTTATTTGAACTTTGGATTGTAGATCTGCAACTTGCATGAATTGGCTTCAATGGATTGGGGTCTTGATCAAGAAATTTAAGTAGAAACAATGCCTTTGAATACTTGAATAGATCTTGAGCTCTACATCACCATATTAGCTCAAATAGCATGCATGATGCAAGAAATCTTTGACTTGATGATAGTAATCTTGATTGCTGCAATAATCTTCAATAATTCTTCGCCTGAATGCCTTGAAAATGCTCTTGAATTGCTCTATCAATGCTCCTGTGAAAGTACTCTTATGATAACTTCAATTTGCTAGGTGAAACATAGTGAAATGACCTCTTATTTATACATATCTTAAGATTAATTCCCAAAATTCAAATATCACAAGCTGACATCTGAATATACATTTGAAATCATTGAAAAACCACCAAAAACATAGTTTGAATTTAGGTCCTAGGTCTAAGTGAGGACCTATTCCCCCTATGGTGAATGGGTCCTAGGTCACTTACTTAGGACACACATTGCTCAATGTTAAACATTATGTTATGGCATTTATGACTGTTGGGTTTTATCCCTTGGAAATTTCAATTAATTGGGCTTGGATTTGAATTAAAGAGGCCAATTAAGTCAAATTAACCTCAATTAAGTAATAAAGCTCTAGATTAGTGTGAAAATGTAAAGGTACACCTTACAACACCAAAAAATAAGGCACAATTAAGTCCATTTTATTATTAATTATTCATTCCCAAATTAAGTGTGAAAAATGGATACTTTTTCCTACACTACACCTGATAGTCTACTTTGTGCTCATGTAGACTCAGGGGAATGGTATTCTCACATCTATAATTATTTGAAGATTGGAAACTTTCTCGATGATGTGACTAAAAACACTCGTGTTCAAATATGAAAGCTTTCAGCTCGATATATTATCCTATGTCATGTTTTTTATTGAAAATCCTACAATGGTCTTCTTCTTTGATGTCTCATTAAGGCTGAGATACCCCTTGCCCTTCAAGAAGTTCATTCGGGCTCTGGGGGTGGACATTTCAGTGGTAAATCCTTAGTGCATAAACTGATTCATATGGGATATTATTGGAAAACAATGGAGCAAGCCTCCTTTGCCTTTGTCAAGAAATGCCCTCAATGTCAACAACACAATAATCTTATTCGAGCTCTTGCAAAAGAGCTTCAAAATCAGACGTCTCTTTGGCCATTTGCAAAATGAGGGTTGGATATTATCAAGAAAATATCACCTCCTTCTAAGGGACATACCTTCATCATCACAGCTATTGATTATTTTATGAAATGGGTTGAAGCTATCCCGCTTCGATCCACTAATGCTGAAACAATCTTTAGCTTTGTTTTGAACAATATCATTGCTCTCTTTGGATTGCCTTCTACCCTTGTTTCTGACAATGGCACTTCATTTAAGAACAAAGAGGTAAAGCAATTCTTAGAAAAGTTTCACATCCGACATCGATTTTCTACACCTTACTATCCTCAATCTAATGGCCAAACAGAAGCGTCTAATAAAACTCTTGAGCTAATTCTTCGGAAAACGGTAAACAAACATAGTAAAGACTGGCATACTCAATTGAAATACGCCTTTTGGGCCTATCACACGAGTGTTTGTACGACTGTTGGTACAACTCCGTATAATTTTGTGTATGGTGCTGAGGCTATTATGCCTTTAGAGTTGGAAATTTTGTCTTTGTAGGTTTCCCTTAAAGGATTAATTGATGATGACACATACCATGTTGAATGTCTAAACCAGCTTGAGTTGCTCGATGAGCGCCGATTATAGGCCCTCGATCACTTTCAAGTTTATGAAAAAACTATTTCTAAGCATTATAACCAAGATGTTATTTCTCGTACCTTTAAGGTAGGTGATCTTGTTCTCTATGAGAACCAGATAAATGTGAATGCACCACTTGACCAAAAGGGGAAATTCAGCCCTAATTGGTTAGGTCCTTACATAATCACCTCCATGTAGTTCTGGTGCATATGGCTTGTCATCTATGGATGGTACTCCTCTAAAAGAACCGGTCAATGCAATGCCCTCCATCGATACTATGCATAAGATCTATGTGGAATGGGCATGACACTTGTTCCCTTTTTTGGGATCGTAGTCTGTTATGCTATAACATTTCTTCATTAACATATTATCTTTTTAATTTGTGTAAATGATGTAAACATGTGTATGTAGTTAATTTCTTTAACTAGGAATTATATATACATGTGTTTTATTTTTATGCTATGTATTCGTACATTGTGTTTGATTAACTCTTTTATCTATATATTAGATCATCATTGTATTTAATTAAGCATACATCCAATGTGTGTTTAATTAGATCATGATAGCATCTAATCTAAGAATACATCCATAGACATACATCCATCACATAATCATACATGAAAAAGAAGCATACACATAAGAACACATAATGTCGGTCCAAAATCTCATATATATATATATATATAAATATCAAAAATGTCATGTACATGTATCACACTACTGTCACAAAATGTGTATATATATCAAAAATGTCATGTACATGTATCACACTACTGTCACAAAATGTGGTGTCTATATATCTGTATATAAATCTATACATCCAAAAATGCTATACAATGATGATATGATACACAAAAAAGGGTCTCTAGCCACTGGGGGCATGGCTCTCAGAGCCCTCTGGCCATGGTGGTGGCGGTGACGGAGGATGTTGGATGGATGCGTATGAGTGAGAACGGTGAGTTCGTGACATGGGCATGCTCCGCGACCGCAATCCTTGTATCTCCCCTAGCAACTCTGCTACCTACTCCTGTAGCGATACCTCTCGCTCTCGAGCCTCCCATAGCTCATCTCTCAGCTGTTGCACCTGAGGATGTTGAAGATCAGTGGGAGCTATCCTCCAAGCCTCCAACTGCCTCGTGAGGTCACCAACTTGGCTCTGCAGAGCGTCATGTTCTTGCTCGACACTCTCAGCTCGCGTCTTAGCTTCGTCTCTCTCGGTGAGTGCAGAGAGGAGCCCTGCACCCCTCTGATCTTGCTACCCGGTCATCACGGTAAGCTCAACGATATGTTGGACCTCCCCCACCCAGGTCTCTTTGTAGGTCGTCCTCAGACACAATGTAGGCTCAAAGAGTTGGGTGTGGCGCTTTGTTGTGGATGGCCTGTATGCATCTGGGACCGACCCTCAGATTTGGACGGTTGGGATCGCCTTTGAGATGCATTACTCGAAGAAATCGAGCCACTCCTGTGTGAACACTGCAACCATAGCGACAGTGGGCGATATCAATACCATATCATCGAAGTATATATATATAAAGCATGAAGTGAAATAACTGAAATGAAATAACATGCACAAAACTCGTGCTTGGGTCCCTAGCATGCTAGTGTGGATCTAGCGGTGAAGCATTGCTGCTGGAAACGATGCTCGGCCTTGTAGCCACCACAGAAGTAGGCACGACCAGCTGGATGCTGGGTGGTGCCACTAAGATGGCTGGAGTACGTACCAATGATGCCACACGTTATTGCCACCTTGGCCTCTCCTTTGCTCTACCCGCCATCGCCTCATCATCCTTGTTGCCGCTCCTCAGTGCCTCGCCCTCGGACCCTTGTGCACCAGCATCGCCTGCAGGGGCATCTACATTGGAGCCACTAGAGGGATGGCCTGCACCTGCCCAAATTGTTGAGCGAATTGGTGCCAATAGTATGGTACAACTATGTGATCTAATAGCCCGACCAAGAGTCGATCTCGCTGCATCCTCCACAGTTGCCTCCTATTAGACGACCAAATCCCCATCCGCCTATATGGTTTCCATCTAATATCATCACTCTGCAAAAATCAAATTTCTATCACAAAAAAAGTAAGTCGTCCAGCCGCTAGTCACACACTAATGGGTATGTGTATACTCGAGGAAAACCGTGCACTAGGCCCTAGGGATACTTGGCCAACCGTGTGCATCGGATGTGCTCGAACACCCACACCTGTAGAAGCGTGCATGTGGTGATGTTGCGGTACTTGTAGTGAATGTACCACCCAGGGTCGTGGTATAGATGAGCTGGTATGCTCCAACCCTAAGCGAATACAGTCTTACGCTCCTCCATCTCTTGAATACAATGGATGAGGCCTGCGTGCAGGCGAGAGCCTCGCCCATCTATCACGATGTGCAATGCCACCGTCGTGATCATCACGTAGTGTACTAACAGCATAGCCATGCGACCCTGCTCAAGCCATCACATGTAGATGTGGCCGTTTGTATCCTTTGGGACCTCGAGCTCGAGGTAGTATTGTTGTGCTGCATGCACGTCTTGGGTTGTCTAACCCTCCTCGTATGCCACCCGCTCTCCACAAATGGGTAGGCGAAGGATGCAGTAGACATCCTCTAGTCTCATTGTCACCTCCCTTGTTAGGAGATGAAAAGAGGTGTCTGCGTCCCACCTCTCCATAAGCGCCATCAACATCGATGCATGGAAACAGATATCAGGCATGGTGTAAACCTACCACAACCCGACCCGCTACAACAAACTGTAGTCATCGACACCGATCTCCTGGTTGCGGCTTCATAGTAGTGACAAAATCGCACCATGTAATGTCCCCTCCAAAGTGAGACATCCATATTCAATAGATTAGCCTATCATCATGACCCTCGTAGGCTAATGAAGAGGATTAGGGGGTCTTCTGAGGATGGTATCACTCCAGTGTTTAGTGTGGATCAACTTTGGCTTTCATTCAAGGCTTCCAGGACTCAGTTGGCTCAACTTACTATTTATAGTAGGTCGGACACGGATAGAATGGGATCCTTACTATTTTTAGTAAGGCATGTGATCGGATGGAGAATTATCAGATGAGTCCCCAGTTCTGATGGCGTGTTGAGAAATGATGAATTTAAGAAGTTATTAATGTTATTTGGCTCAAATAACATTAATTAATTAAAAGGTTATATTTTAATGTTATAACTTGAGGGTCAAAACGTCATTAAAAGGGGGCCAAATAAATGGATTAATTTTTAGCATCAACTCCTAAGTCGAAGGAAATATTAAAGGATGCAAACAAATGAAATTTTAATATTATTAAATTGCCTTTTTGGAGAAATTCGAATTTCTCATGAAGGTCTATATTTTATTTGGCAATTATTTTGAAGGAGTGGATTATGATTGTTGTTGATGAAGTTTTGTCTGAGAGTGGAGGCCAAGGGTTTTCAATCTTTGTGCCATTGGAGAACAATACTTCTTCAGTGTTTGCAGCCATTTGAAACAGTGCAATATCTGTTGAATTTGGTATTTTGGAGGGCATCATTCAGATGTTCTATTGAGCAGATCGGAGAGACCAAGGGTTTTGATTTTTGTGTTAGAGATTCTCAAGTTTGAAAGTAGGTGATTGCAGATTGCTTTATTATAATAAAGATCAGATTTAAGAGAGAAGTACGGCTGAGTATTTCTCAGCTTTTTATTGCAGCAGGGGTCAGCCTCATGAAGAGGGGCGATTTTGGTTCTTGAAGCTTCAAAAAAATAAATAAAAATCACAAAAAGGGGCACCCAGGCATAGGGATTGCAGCCATACATTCGGTGATAAAAAAGGCAGCCATTCGAAGGAGATCTGAACCTGTTTATGATTTGCGTTTTTGGTTGGAAGTGAAGAACAGCAGTTGCATGTCATTTATTTATTTCGGGTATGCTTGTATTTGCCTTGCTTTGTTGAATATTGATCAAATAAACATATATTGGAGGATCTATTATCATAGTTGTCTACATTTCTTTATGTTATGCATTTCTATTTCTTCATATAAGCATTGCAAAAACAACAAAAAAACAGAAAACCTTTACAAATCAGCAAACACACAAAACAAAAAAATCGGCATTGAAAACAAGGGCACAGAGTGTTATTACATCCACTATGCTCTCGGATCTCGGGCAACTCCTGCAAAAGCATAAAACACCATGTCAAGGAAATTCATCCCTATTCTACATCTCTACTCTACATCATAAAAAACAAATTTGTCTTGGAGACTATAGAGCACTGTGCAGGGGTCTGCACGGCCCTCTAGCATCTAGGGCTGAACTAGCCAATGACAGCGTGTAGGTAGTACGTCAATGTGGCCGATGGACCCTAATGCGTCGGCAAGACTCTAGTGCGTCCATAGGACGCTGTTGCGTCAACTGGACACTTGTGCTGCTCGAGAATTTTCTATGGCTAAAAAATGCACAAAAATGACAAGTTAAGGAGAAAATTTTCTCTTACCTCATCCAGTGGCTCACCCCTTTCCACATCAATGCACAGTTGGTTGATCCTCGGAAGCTGAAAGTCTCATCTGCGAGGCATTTTGCTCAAAACTCTTTAGAAAAGTTAGCAAAATCCTCACAGTGGATAGTGAAAATGACCTTCCATGGGCCCACATCAAGCATATATAGGCCCATTTTTGCCCATTTTTCGTGGCGAAAATATCCTTTCCCACCTTCCTATTTTCACCCACTTGGTTGGGGGCAAAAATAGGAGGGATCATACCCTCACTTCATCATATTTTTCTTCCGATTCATCAAAATTTTCTTAAGCATTCTTCTCACCGTGGTAGCTTCTTTCAATTTCAAAACTGATCCAATTTTGAGTTTTGCAGAATAAAACTTCATGTTAGGCGCTGTAGTTTCTCATCGAGCTCGACCGCTAGGGGCATCATCAGTATTCGCTTGGTCGACTTCTGCGACCTCTACAGTATCCTTTTTCACAAAAATCTGTAAAATTGCCAAAATTTCAAATTTAGCATTTGTCTTTTTAGCTACTTTAGTACAGTTGATTTTTCCCAAAAATTCAGCTCACTAAAGTAGGGGCAAAATGTAGTGTCATAAAATTGCACCCCATGGCAATTTCACACTTGCGCATCTAGCCTGTCGCATTTATGACAAAAACCTCTGTTGGAATTTCACGATTCCAACTTCATAAGCAACAATGATGAAGCACTAACAACCTGAATGCCTCATTCTTGCAAAATTTTGAGTAGGACACTTGCGCGATGCATAGACATTTCCGTGACACGCTAGCATCCACAAACTTTTTGGGATTCAAATGAGAATATTTTGCGTCCTTTGCCTATGGCACGTGTCATTGTGGTAGAAACATGGATGTAATGGCTCCTCCCGCCCATGCAACTTCACAAAACCTCATTTTTCACTCTTGTTCTCATTCATTCTCACTCTCTTTTGCTCTATCTTGCTCTCTCACACATTGTACTTTATCTTCTCCATTCTATCTTGCTCTCTCTTGCTTCCATAGCGAAGCTCTGTCGGATTTCTCTCAAGCAACAGTCAAGGCTCTCTTGCACACAAGCTCATCACATCTATCAAGCCAAGAGGGGAGTCACATGCTGTTGGTAATGCTCTCATGTCTTCTTGTCTTGTCTATTTGATATTATCTATTTAATCACGTCCACTTTATTCATAATAGGGGTTCTCCTGCTTGCGAGGTTTGTTTCTATTACACATCTTTATAATCGTGTTGGCGTAACAACTAGCACCTCTAGAGTAAGAGTTGGTACGGACAGCTATGCACACTACGCAATGAGTGCTCTTCAAATTAGGAGGGGAAGCTCCCTCGTTGTGCTTGACAAAAATGCTTTGAAAAGGAAAGTAAACTAAACTATATCCTGTCTTTTTGTTTCAGCTGTAGAGGCACATGGCTTTCTCAAAAACTATATACGTTGCAGTTGAGTATTTTCTAGTTTCGCAGACTACTAACTACAACTAGGCTTAATTACTTAAAATCTATCCAGTTTCCTCAAGAAAACAGAGCATGAGGAAATGGAGCAAGGATGACTATCTGACAATAAACAAGTATAGATTCTCAACTTGAAGGCAAGGTGGCACATCTATCAGCTCAATCTAAACAAGTTTATTGGAAACAACAATATATGATAAACTGAATACAAATTCTCAACTTGAAGGCAAGGTGGCACATCTATTAGCTCAATCTGAATAAGTTTATTATTCACACACATCACACGATAACCAAGTACAAATTCTCAACTTGAAGGCAAGGTGGCACAACTATCATCTCAATCTGAACAAGTTTATTAAACACAAAACAGATTTTATCTAACTAAGGAAAGAATTCACCATTATAATTGCATGAAACCCTATGTGGCATAACAATTCATCATAATAGTAAAAACGCATGAACAGATACAGAATGAGCAATATTGAGGGCAAGGTAGGCACAACATATATTTCTCTCTCGTGCAAAAGTTCGTGAACAGATACAAAATAGCAATACTATAGGCAAGGTAGGCACAACATGTATGCTATCACGCAAAAGTTATGTACAAATGAGCAAAAGCTCTTATTTATAGACATCAAAAGGTGTAGGGAACCCTAAAATCACCTTGAGTCAACTACAGTCTTGCAATGCATGCAAGATTTATTGCTAAGCCCTAATAAAGCAAACTATACAGTTAACTAGAAAACTACCATCAGTTAAGGAAACATCTAATCTAAAAATGGACAACTGTGCAAGCATGCACGCCTTATTGAAAGCATGTTAACTGGAAGACTACCATCAGTTAACGGAAAACCCTAAATAAAACTCCAAGTAAATAAAGCTGATCTCAGAATAGATATGCATGTGATGAAACAATGAGTTAACTTGAAAGGGTAACGCCAAGTTAACTCCTATGTATAAAGTCTATTCTGAGAGGTGGGAACTGAGGTCTACTGATCGTGATCTCGAACAACCAATCCCTCAGCAGTTATTGCGCATCACTATAAGACTCGATGCTTTGTTGAAGAATGCTATGCTGCTTGACGCTGTCCTCACCGACTGTGATGCGGGAGAGTTCGCCCTACTCGCGGTAGCTTCGGCGTGACGATCTTTGACATGGCCGCTTAAGGCGTTAATCTTACAGCCAACGGTCTCCCCACTGAAAATAGTATGAGCGAGTGCTTGGAGCTCTGACTGTACATCGGTAAGCTCAACATACGCACCACCCTCAATCTGATATCGACACGGTAAGCAAGATACTAAGGTCCTCACAAATTGGAGTGCGATAGTAGCGTGCTCTCTACTCTCAGCCAACTCTGACGCCATAGTCTCCTCTATCTTTTCCTTGAAAACCAACTGTGTTTTCCAAGAGTAGATAGCTTCTCTATCTTCTGCATCTATGACTGATTCATATGCCATACTCAGGTGAGCAATCATAATCTCATCCTGGGGTCTGTTAATTGCCATGTCTTGCTCCTCATCTTGGAGACATAGACGGAGCTCTCGTGCATTATGCAGTGGCCGACAACTGCAGCCGAGGCATAGAGTGACCTCTAGCCAGCAGACTCCTCCCTCATCCAAGCGCTTGCCATATGCAGCTAAATGAGATTAAAGGCGACCTTGTTTCTTTGGAGGCTCAAGCATCGGCGGGAGTGTGTAATGGCTTGACACGTGTACAAGGCTAGAAATGTCTTGGCCAGGCTATACGATTTCAACGAGGGTTTTCTTATCCTCTAGTCCTTCATTTATTCTATCCCACAGCAGCATGCGTAGCAACTTGTAGAAGATCAACCTGAGTCTGGCGTGTGCTAAGACCAAGGTTGACTGTGATAACTTCGAAATCCTGAGATTCCAATTCAGCCAAGCTCTTCCCCTGTGGAGGTATAGCAGTCTCAACAACGATCTCCATATCAGTATTCCTCTCCACATGGACCATGTTCTTGACCCTCTTGTCTGGCGTATCCTAATAAACCTGATCAAAATCTGAATGATTAAGGACCTTGGGATGAAAACACCTCCTCTTCCTTCCCATTTGAGGACTCAATCCAAGGCTGGTCTGCGACAATGCCTCTTGGAAGAGTGCGGCCCACTAACAGCAGGAGGCTATGAGTGAGAGTGAATATGCAGAAGCACTCTTTTGTGAGATGGGAGTCTAAATCCAATTCAATGTGAATTGGGAGTGTTGCTCACAGGCCAGTGTAAGAACGAAGTGAATCTTGAGCCTTTGTGGACTCTGGTGTAGGCCATTTCTGTGATAGAACATGCAATGGGAACTCATTATGTGTAGTGAGTAACCCAAGCGCCTTGCCTTTGGTGTTTGGCTTGACCTTTCTTGAGAGGTTTACTCCCTCTTCTTTTGTTTAGGTTTTGGCCGAGGGAAGGTAGTGGGGATTCACCACTACTTGGAAACTACACTCTAGGCACACTTACCCTCCCTTGTCTTCTTCTTTGGCCGAGGGAGTAAAATTATCTGCACATTTTTGGATAACTCTACTTGACCTCTCTTTTACTGTTGCGTACTCCTTGGCGTACCAATCAACTGCTGGCAGCGGTTGTGTGTCAACTTGCTCTCTAAAAAACTGAGGAAGAACTTCTCCCTCATCATCTGATAAACCTCCCACATCTTTTGACAAGAAAACAAAAATCTGTGAGAGAGAGAAGCGGCCATAGCTACGTCTGCGAACCTCAAAATCATCTGCGCAATTTGCCAAATAATCCTCCATAGAAGGCTCATGATATGAGCGTCCAGCAAGGCGAGTTGTGTAATGACCCGAAAGATCATAGGCACGTGCCTCAACAAGATACTTGAGATGATATTTCTCGAGCTCCTGTCCTGTAACTTTGGCATCAACTGTCGTCTTGCACCAATACATTCCAAACTGAAAAGGAAAGTTGGCAGCTGGTCTATGCTTGCGGCGTAAAAGACGATGAACGTCATGCAACTGCCTCAGGAACTCCATAAAAACTGTCTTATCCGAAGGATAGCGTGGAAGCATAGCTGGATTTCCTATAAATCCATATACTCGGATGTAGGTGTAGGTCGGGAACTGAATAAACCAACCCGCCCAACCATCCATCACTGCTCTAGCAACTGCCGAGATACGAATGTGCAACTCCTGGTCCAAATTTCTCACTGTATAAGTCAGGAAAGCCTCGTGAACACGCTTGAAATGACGTTCAACCTTAGTGAACTCAAGCTGATCGTAATACTGATAGACTTTCTGAACACTGAGAATGCCCACGGTGTTTAATCCCCAGAACTGACCCTAATAAGCAATCAAGTACACGAGATAAGAACACATGTGAAACTCATTATCAACTAGGAAACCGGTGATCTGCTTGTGGATAATATCGTTGATGAAGGATGCCCAGTCATAATGCTCCTGCCCAGATATGATGCGACCAATAATGTAATACATCCAAGGCTGGAAAACATTAGCATGTGATTGACCCGAGACATGATTCAAGAGTGTAATTAGAATCGAGTACTCATCCTTGTACTCACCACGACCCACATTGTTTGGCAATCTGTTCTTCGCTTGTTTTAACCATCTTTCTGCCATTTTATTCTTGCACTTGTCCACATCAGCATTGAATGCATGCTCGCACTGCTCCATGGAAATAACTAGGCTATTCGGGTGCTGAGGTATGCCGAAACTTCTTTCAATGTCCAAAGGCTTGAGACTGCAAATAACTCGTCCATCTATTGACACTATCTCACAAGTAGTAGAGTTGTAATGCTTAATACAAGACATTACGAACTCGATACAATGAACGGAGATAGGAATGGAAGCGACCTCCAATAACCCGGACTGTTGAATGTTCTGAATAATCGAACCTCTGATCTTGACTGGATCTAAGACTGCTTCTGGCAGCACCTTGTGAAGATTCGTCTCAACTGTCCCGATGAAGTCATGAGTAAGGACTGATTTGGTCCTGTATTCGAGCTGAGTGTACTGCATTCTGAAAAACTCGCCTGTTGACTATGAACTTGACTATGTTCTGACAAGATTTCTAGAAAGCTAAAAATAGCCTGCTGAGGCTAAAAATAGCCTTTTGAAGAGTTATTTTCGGCGAAAAATCTGAGATATGGGTTTTGTCAAGAAAAAGATTCTAAGACAACCCAAAACGTCAGAAATGCGAAAATCTAACTTCTACTCGACCATGCAAAGAGTTTTCAGTTGAGAAAATTAGAAACTCGAGAACAAATGCTCTGGAGTTAAAAATTCCTTAAAAATCAAACGCACGAATTTAATTCGAGGAAATTATATAGAAATGATCTAGATGTTTAGACTTGCCAAATTCGCCAATTTTGGGAACATGCAAATTGGATTTTGAGAGAAATTTGAGAATCAAGGAGGAGAAAGACGTTTTTTATAAGCTCTTCTTTGATAATCGCCCCTGTTCTTCAAACTTGCTGATGAATGTGATTTAAAACCTGCAAAAAGAATTGATTAATGAAATCGCCCTTGATTGCTGATGATGAATTCGCCTTTGCCTTGAAAATTTGCCTTTGTTCTTGAAGAATCGCCTTTGCTCTTGAAGAAAATACGAATTTTCTTGAAGCTGTGTGAATGAATAATGATGGCGCCATGTTTAAATAAGGAAAATTCGCACCATCTTGTTTACTGCAAGATTTAAAACCTTAACTAAAATAGAATGATTTTGATTGGACCCCTTCCAGTTACACTAATACTGACACTGAGTCTGGAAATAAGTAATAATAAAATAATATTTATCATGCAATTTGCAAAGGCGCCATCTTTAGAAAATCGCCATTAATGCTTTAAATATGCAAGAATAAATATTAAATATTATTTAACATCAGTTGACACACCATGTGAAGCTTTAGGATTCACCGACGAACTTCACTAATCTCAAAAAGTGTTCATTTGACCTTATAGGCGTCCATTTGCTCAAGATATTGCATTTTTTATTAACTTCCTACTTTGTAGCTGAGTACAAAGTCACAACTAGCCATCTTCGACACTGATTTCCGGGTAACCGGCTGAGGCTGAGACTGAGCAAGTGTATTCATCGTGAAGCTACAGAGCAAGGAAGAAATGTCTGCTGGGAGTCATCACTGCAAAATCCATCATTTAACACCTCAAAGAATTAGGTGCCCTTGATTAAATTGATTTTCAGGTACCAAACTTACCCATTTCTCCAAACTGCCATCTGACGCTTCAAATGGCTGCTGACAACGAATGGTGAACCCTGCTGACAGGCAACCATGCTCACTGCATGCCTGGAGGTATTCCGCATCCAACGAATATACGCAAGGCATCTGAAAAGTGTATTAAGGGCCCCAAAAGTAAAAGCGCCCCTAGCTTGAGAAGGCACAAACACCATTTTGACAAAACTGCAACTCACAACCAGAGACCCTACTTCGACCTCTGATATCTAGAGCTGGGATGACCCAATTCGAGCACCGTCTGTCTTGACGCGTAGCCAAAAGGACATACGAGAGACATTTCTAGAGGTGACGAAGCAAGAAAACTGCTTCTAAGACCTCAAATAGAAAGGTGCCTTTCCCAAGATGGAATAGACGACCAGACTTGGCCATTTTCTGAGTTGTCTCCATCTTACAGTATTTCGCCAAAGACCTCACACGTACGAGCATTTGCCAAATCCCGAAGGTTGACGGCTGGGCTCGTTGAATAGCTGGAGTAATCACGCTCAAGTCTCGTGAAGACTTCGAACGTCAATAACCTCATCTGACAGGGCTGAAGGCTAGGCGCCTCTGGCCTACAAAAATACAATGAAATTTACATTTTCCTCCGCCTGCTAAATTACATGCTTGGTAGAATCTCTGCCACAATCTCTCAAAATGTCAGATTAACAGGCAACTTGGTGCATCGCGAAGGCGAACTAAAGTAGTACAAATGATAGGAAGACCTCGTCTGCAAATTCTGCCATCTGAAGGGTCAATTTGAAGGGCGCTCCTGAGCTACAGGGGCGCAATTCACCATCTGAAGAAGCTCTTGTGATGTAAACTCTCCTCATAAGCTCATCTTCTAACGCTAACTGCCAGAGCTCCGGACCTCGGATCACTGCGTTTGATAGCTCGTTGGACAGGCAGACTAGTCGTGAAGAGATTGACTGCATCAACCATCAAGAATACCAAGATCTAACCCCCCTTTAAAGAATGCGCCCTTGAGCTACAGGGGCGCAAAAGCTGGAAAGTGACAAGCTTCTGTAGGCTGCAACTTTGGAATCTTCAACTTCTGTCGCCAGTAACCGGAGTTACGAGTCTCAGAAAGCCTCGCTGGATAGCTCATCGGATAGGCAGACCAATTCTGAAGAGATTGACTGTATGCTTGAGCATTTATCTCAAAATTTAGGCCTTCAAAAAGAAGGGCGCCCCTGGGCTACAGGGGCGCAATTCTGTTTTTCCTTGAGAAATCTTCAAAAATTGACAATTGAAATCATCATTTTGGCCACTGAAATGACCATTAAAAAGTATAAGTGTCGTCGTGAAATGCTTCTCCACCATGAAATGCTTTGCTCTGAGCCTCTGATTCAGGGTCTGATCAATGAATACTGCGTTTGACTGACAAAACATCAACAAAACTCCATGCTTAATATTGCCCAAAAACTGTATTTATCATCATTTTAGCAAGGTTTAGACTATTTTAAGCAAAATGCCTTGATGAATTGAAAAATTTGATTTGGGTACAACAAATCGTGATAGGGGTTCTCCTCCTTTGCGGGGTTTGTTTTTATCACACGTCTTTTGCTTTATGCATTTTTGTATATCTCTATCTATCTAGTTGTCCGTAGAGGTGGAAACACCAAAATGGGTGTTTGACTGAGGCAAACCTTGAAACAGCCCCCAACATTTTTCCTATCCTTTTGTGTGCAGATGTACAGGTTTGACAAGCTGGACGCTTTGAATCCCATGGACAGTGGATCACACCACATTTATATGCACATGGGATCTATTTTTCATAGGATGGTTTGATCTCCTATAGGCTTTTGAACCATAGGTTTCAAGGACTGAGACTCTCCACCATCGATTGTGGGTGTTGATGGAAAAAAAGGTAAAGTGCAAAGGGGGTTCATGGACTGTTGATGGTATCATGTTGCACAATCCTGCTAATTTGCAAAAGGGTTGTAGAGAAAAAGAGTTGAAAGTTTTATGATTGCTACAGGGATTAACTAGTCAAACAACGAACATCTTATGCGCCCACTGAATAGCTGGATCCATTGATTTCAGGGGAGATTGACTGATGCCATTAATCAAGGGCAAAATCAAAACTTTTAAGTTAACAAAGTTGCCTCCCATTTTTTGAATGAAATGCAAAAGCATTGGATTTATTGAAGGAGTGCTTTAGCTGCAAGTTGAATCAGAAGGCGTTGATTGCTTAGTTGGTGAAGAATTCTATAGGGGTGGCTGAATGAGTTATTGTGACTTGTGGATGGTTGTGGTGGTAAGTATGATTTTGGTATCATGTATCTGAATGACAAATGAATAGCTGAAGGAATTAGTGAGAATCAAGTTGAACCCATATTGATTTTGAAAACCAAGAGAGAAGCTGACTCCTTATAGCATCAATGACCTACCAAACATTAATTTGGGATCAGAAATCAAGGAAATAATGTCGCTGTAGACACCATGCATGCAAGGTTGAAGAATATTTCCCTAGAAATTAGGAAAATTTGATACCAAAGTATGTTCTGTAATACAAATACTGGTATCATGTGACCAAGGACCAAGTCATATTGGGCGATGACATTCTCTTGAAAAATCTGATTGAGTATGTTACTTGTCTGCAATAAATTTAATGCTTCAACAAAGAGGTTGTTGCAACAGGTTTGATAAGGATGTGAGGCTTAAGCATAGAGGATTGGAATAGGTGTCAGCTGCATGAGAAATCTAGGGTAGAGTTGTTGGGTATAAGTATGAATTTCCTCTATGGAGTTATGGCTGGATCCTTTCTGCTAAAAATGCGCTAAGTTTGTCCTTTGGTCTTGTATGTTCTTTGGTGTCGAATTCTTCAATTTTGAATGCTTGTGCCATTTATTGTTTTGTACATTTGGAGAAGGCTTTGTCAAACATAAATCCTTTTCATGATCTGGATGTCTGCATATTTGGCAGATAACTTTAGAGTATAGAAAATATATCTCTAGGGCTACATTTGCTAGCTTGTAGCTCTATTCTAATTAGTTGACTGT
>VDFB02269011.1:0-28860 GCA_007258455.2 Sequoia sempervirens | reverse complement strand
TGCAATCATGCAATCAAACATATAACATACATATATATAATCCATGATTCAAACACACCGTGAAGAGAAAATCGCGGAAATCACAAGGCACTCGCAAGCAAGTGATGCAACTCCGTTCTCCTCACCAATACAATATCACATCAAACTGACAAAATAAATATCAATTAATCTACCATGAACATATATAGCAATAACATCTCAAGTAAACATCTATGCTAACATAAAGCATGTCAGAAATAAACACCACCAACATAGTGTATCATCACATCATAAAATAAATCCACCATCACTCTAATGTTAGCGATCAATACATCAAAACAAAGTACCAGGGTCTATCAAAGTGAAAACATACTATCAGAAACATAAGCAAAATGGAGGGGTACTATGTGTGTCCCTCTGTATGTAGAATTATTATCTCTAATTCTAAGTATTGAGAAATAAGGTGAAACTACTACAATAAAATCTCTTACAATTGCACATAAATATAAAATATAATTATAAATCCAAGGATAATGAGATAACGATTATGTGATTACGTAAAACTAATAAACCATATGGACACATTATTTACATGGAGAAACCCTTTTGGGGGGGAAAATACAAATGAAAAAGAGGACAAGTATGTTTTAATATTCAACAAATAATACATTTGACACATTAACATTGTCTTCACTTTGATAGCACTCTAGCAACACCTATGTACCTATAAAATAATGATATAAAACCATTATCTCATACCCTCAATATATAAGCAAAAAGAGAGCATAAAACCATAATTTTTTTAAAAATAATGGATACCAAAACTTTGATAGCACTCTAGCAACACTTATGGGCCTGTAAAATAATGATATGAAACCATTATCTCATACCCTCAATATATAAGCACAAATAGAGCACAAAACCATAATTTTTTAACAAAATAATGGATACCAAAACTGTGGTATTATGAAAAACCCCACACATACCTTGGAGAGAATCTTTTGATAATATTAAAATGATAATTGACTTCATATGGACACAACATGAATGCAATCATTTAGCCCTCTAAATAGTAAACATAAATAAAAAGATGTCCTTAATTCTATAACTCCTAATGACTTACATCCCCAAGTATAGCATTTTATTTTGGATTCACCAACTCATGTGGGTCTCATCCAATATGAAAATATCCTCCACACAATCCTAGTGCCTAGAATTAAGAAAGTACATTTAATGAGTCCAAAGTCAATTGTAACCACCACCATTGTCCTCCACCTCCTTCATGAATGCATATGACAACTAATACCAAGATTCTTGGGGAATTTTAATTATAAATAATTTTCCAATTATACCTTAGGTTTCCAAGGACAATTTCCAAGAGTGTTGAAAATACATAAAATATAGATAGGATTGTAAGGTAAATGACACCTTAATCCTAACTTTTATTTCACTCTACATATATCCTCCTCTTCCTTATATACTATATGCCCAAAAATATTGCCTTGTTCCACACCAAAATGTATGTCTTGGGATTGTTGTGCCCTTAGCATACACACCTCGTTTGGAACAGGGACCCTCTCTTTCCTTCACCTTGTTGGGTTATTTTGTCACCGCCTCATTTTGCATGCCCCCATTTTGGTGTCCTAGATGGTCAGTGTGCCTCAAAAGTTTCACTTCAATTTGACCATGTTTCATCCCCTCCAAATTTGCTAATTCCTTGGTCTTCACAGAGTTCCTTTGGCAGTTTGCCTCTGCCAACGTCCTTGTGACCCCCCGAGTCCGACATGGCGGGTTTCCCTTGCCAGACTTCCTTGGTGTTTTCACTGTTTTAGAACAGCCGAAAGGCTTCACCTTTTCATGCCCCGAGACCCAGCTCCTTGATCACCATCCTCATTACTTATGCTTTAACCGACCGTCCTTCACTCCCGTCGGGCCCGCCTCGCCGGATATCTTTGCCCGGAACTCTATTATGTGTTTTCCCTTCTTGAACAGCCATCCTTCATCGGAGTCCTGCCCACCAGACCCTAGCCCCCCTTTTGTTGGTACTCTTCTGATTGACATTGAAAACAATTGTCTTCTCGCGTCCTTCCGGCCTCTAGGTTCTAGACCCCCCGCTGTCATCTCAAAATTTGAATTCACCAACTTATTGCTCGTCGTACAAGCATTTATGGGGGTGCATTAATGAACTTAGGGGTATAAATAAGCTAGTTTGACCTATCATTTCCATATGTCAGGTTATTCAGAAGCAAGTTCAAAGAGATTCAGAACCTTTGTCGATCGCCGCCCTCGAGCCCACTACCTGCCTTTGCTATTTTTCATAGACTCAATGGCACCATTCACCGGGTTCTCGTGGTAGGTTCATCGTTCACCATCCTGCTATTCTTTTTGGTAATTTCATGTCAAAATAATGGGTTGAATGGGGTTAAAATGCATTCATTTGATAGAGGAGGGATAGGCCTAAAAAACCCATGTGATGAAATTTCAAGTCAACCATCAGATCACTCCCCAAATTGAATCCAGAACTTCACCGCCCCGACGTTGTTCTTCATGCAGAGCACTCGCACTCTCTAGGCCCGGGACTCTCATTTCCATTAATCAAACATGAAGTCAAACCACCTTAATGCGACAAAGTTCCCTCTCAGGTCTGCCATCTCGAGGCGCTCTCATCTTTTCGCCATATGGACTTAACGAGATTCAAATTCCATGACTAAATTCATGATCTTTGGCTCCACTTCTTCGGATTTCTATCCCCGAAATTCCTTCTATCTTTTGTCGTTTCCCTAACGGCATATAGGCCCTATCCGTTTGAGCCTCGGGATCTGTCCCTTTGTTCATTGCCTAAGTTAAAAGAGCAAACTACCTTATCCTTAGTGTCCTTCGGGTCCCAGTCTGCGGAGTTCCATCCTGGTCCGTGGAGTTCCATCTGCGAGCCTTCGTTGCAACATCATCATCCTCATAGCTATCATTGACTGCCCTCTACCCGTCGGATCCTGAACTTCTTAGCGCTACATGAGTATAAATGGTTAAACTTAAGCTCTTTGTTGGTCCCCATGGAATCCCGCCATCGGGACTTCATCCCGTTATGGCCGCGGAAAGGAAAAGCTAGCTCATCCTTCCACCTTCGGGCCCAAGATGGTCACCGATAGAAATTTCAATGAAGAAAATTGGTTTCAAGTTTCATCTCGGTCTGTCCTCCTGCTACTCCCACGGACACTCATTGCTTGTCGCTCTAAAACTATTAAATAAACAAATTTCGACTTCCCAAACTCTAAGTGAGGATTAGTTGGCGGTTTTAGCAGTATATCCTCTCCTCTCTAAAATTCTTTTGCATCTAGAATGTAGTTTATTAGGTCATTCAAACAAAACCCAAAAAACTTTCTCTTCATGACTCTGAGTGCCCTAATGATGATCCAAATGACCTCCAATCTAGAAACTAGTCTCGACCCCCATGCTCAAATGGGATCCTCTCATGCATGAACCTTTCAAATCATCTTAATCTAAAAGGCGGGGGAAAACATGCGGATTTCCCTACTCTATTCGCCCTTCAAAATAGCAATCTTGCTAGGGAAGTCCGGCCTCTAGGGCCCGGATCGACCAAATTCCTTCCATCAAATTACTAATGGTGTTTTGGAGTAAATTTTTGATTGCTTGGATGATATATTATCTAATTTGACTCCATCCATAGGGATTTTAGCTAACATTTATGTCTTCATGCTTGATTTTTCTCATCATGCCTTTGTGTGCAGAATATATGGAACCGGGTGCAGGACCCTTGAGGGCAGTCACAAAGAAAGGCAAAGGAAAGAAAATAGGAAGGGCTCCTCATGGAAAAGAGGAAAAGGACCAAATGAAGTACTAGTTCCAAGGGGAGTCATTGCATTCAAAGGTTACCACAAATTAGAAGGAGATTATAGATATCAACTTTGGGCACATCGATATTGACGAATTTAAACAAAGGGTCAGAATCAACCCTAAGACAGAAAATGCCAGATTGATCAGAGGTCGTGGAATTGCCAAGGCTGCAGGCTTTCCTCCATCTCTTGTCACCCCTGAGATAGTAATGGCTTGCAGGGCAACATACCAGCTAAAAACCAGAGAGTGAAGAGGGGATAAGTTATAATGTTTCCACTATTGATTTAGGAACAGCTACCAAAGAGCAGAAAGTGGAGCATCTTCAGGAGTTCGTCACCATAGTAGTGCATTTAATTTAGTAGGATAATATTTTGAAGGAAGAGCTCAAAGCACAAGTGGCTGATCTGACCGCTTGCATCCAGCAGTGGTCATCAACAGAGGAAATTCCTACCACGTCTTCAGCCCCACCACAGTTGTTGTCAAAGGAGCAAATAGACAAGCTCGAAAAGAGGAGAAACTTGGATAAGACTGCAAAGAGCTAGTTCCGGTAGGTCTTCTACATTGGGAATATGGGCATCAGTCATGCTGTTAGAATAGAAAACAAGTTCTTGGAGTTACAAAGGACTCTTGAAAGCACAAGGAAATTTTGTATAGATTTCCTAGGGATATATGGTCTACTTACCTGAAAATTGAGGCCATCCTCAAATTTCTGAAGAAAACATGGAAGGAAGAGCTTGCATTTAAAGAGGATGATTATTGGCTTGTGGAGACGTGGAGGATGGATTTTGAAAATCTAAAGGAAAGGTTGGAGCAGGTGCTTGACAAGGTGGATCCGGATATTGAATGGGCTAAGGAAGTCAGGGCAGATTGCATTCGGTACTTAAAGCTAATGACAGACTATGATATGTTTGTCATGCAAATTGATCTTGAGAAGATAAAGCCTCATTTCCAGAAGAAGATGGAGGATGGGATGTCCACCGAGATCACCACTAACTTTATGAGTTTTTTCACTTGAGCCTTTGCCCAATCTGAGCTATTTAGAGACCATACTGCCAAATATGATGAAGACTAGGAAAAGCTCATTGACCGGTCCAAACAATGGGGCTACCAAGTGCTACAGTCTCAGATCATGGAAATTGATAAGCTCCAAATGTTGATCTTGAAGTTCATGGAGTACGCCACTTTGAAGAAACAAGAGGGAAACCCTATTATTGATGATGAACTCCTCAAGGAATAGTTGCAGCAAAGAGCAATTAGCAAAAGACAAAATGCTACAGTGTTGCCACTAGAAGACAAAATAGGGATAAGGACAAGAATGTATTTTAAAATGTAAAATATTGTGGGGTGGGTGGAACCCTAATTTGTAATGAATCTTGGCCACACAATGCAAATTAATCTTGGCCATTCATTCTACTTTTTGGACAATATAAATAGGGGGTCTACTCTCATTTTCAAGAGAGAGTTGAGTTGTTGTAATGACATGCTGCAGAAATTTTAATAGAAATACATTAACTTTGGTGCATTTATGAGTTTCTCTACATGTTTCATGATTCATCTCCCATATTAAATGTTTTAGTTAGATTTGCTTTGTTGTTTTAGCTAGTTTCAGATTACTTTGATAGATTTGGTAATGTTGTTTTGTGGTTATGAAAATTTATGTTGTGTAGATGCCTTCCTAGTCAATACTTTTTGTTGTTTGATGTTGGTAGATGGCTATGTAAATTTATCTTGGACTTAAATTCAAATTTACTTCACGCTTTTATCTTTGTTCATGCATGCATATGGTGAACGAATGGTGAAATATCTACAGGGCTTAGAAGATAGCACAAATTTCATGAGACTATGAATTTTCTGGTTAAGTGAAATTCTATTTGATGGAAGTTGTCCACAACAAAACCTCCATGATCACTGTTCATGGTTAGTTGCAGATCCAGGAAACTCTCCTCTTCCCTTCCCTTTTCCTTCTTTTTTTTTACAAATAGCCTATGCTAAGGTTCATTGCACATTATAAAGCCAAACCTTAAGAAAATATTGGAGTTTGAGACTATTGTTCAAACCTACAACAAAGTGCACATCAACTTCCTATCTTAGGAGCTCCATTTCAAGATTCACTTTGTTTCATCCAACTTCGTAAGTCTTCCCTGTGATTACCAGCAAAATCACATCAAACATCAACTAAGGAATTCCATGCAAGTCATGACCTGACACCCAAGAGACCTTGGGGCGATTTTCAGCAACTTGTTGTTGGAAATCTTCTTTCAAGAGAGGTAGTGCATCCACGTACTACCTATGTTAAGAAAGTGTGCAAAACACCGCATCAACAGGGATTCAAATAAATCTCATTTACTTTAAATACTTTCATAAAATCAACTTCTAAGTGTCTGAAATTATCCTTTCTATCCTTGGATTATGTGGTAATATCATCTTGGTATACCACCATGATTTTATCTATTAGGCCTATAATGGAAACATCTGTTACCCCTTAATGTAAGAGTGTTCTTGCAACTCTCAACACACTTCCAACACAAGAAATAATTCCAAGAAATTAATCATACAAAACAAGAATCAACAACAAGAAATATTGCTTATATTGCATAAGGTCTCCTTCAACTCATGGATTTATGTCCAAATTGAATTTACAATATGTGTGGCCTTTTGGATTCACAGAATACATCAAACATCAGATTCAAATATCTGATACAAACTACAAAAATCATTTACTGGAAATACTTCTTCAATCCCATATCTTATTGCATTTCCATTCTTATCCTACTTGCAACATTCACCTAAAAAAAAATAACAAAATATTTCAGCAATCTTTCAAACTTATTTGTTGTTGAATTTCACATTCAACCAACAACTACCCTATCTCCACACCTCTCTCTAGGAAAATATACACCCAAAATTCACCCTACCACCATCTGGAAATAAAAAATAAAAAACAAGATAGTTTTGACAACTCTTTTAGCAACCACTTTCTCCACAAATTTGTAACTCCTCCTCCACACCCCCAACATGGAAAAGGCAATTAAAAATCATAAAATAAAATATTTAACTCACCAATGCATGAGCAAAACAATTCCAGGAAAATTGGTCTTCAATAGTCAACGCATTGTTTCACCACTCCTCACAAATGGAGTCCAAATTCAAAACTTGCCCAACATGCACATCATGGGCATCCCATTTTTCCAACACTGATGAGGAGTTATTAAATTCTTTACAAAAATTTGAAATCCCTAGGAAAATCCCATGCCTCAAGTTGCTTTTTGCCAATTCAAGCTTAAAATTGCATTTTCCAGCACAAACTCCAATTACACCATGCAATAAAAATCAGTCCAATTATTCGGATTTTGATTTTTGGATAAGAAAATCAAAACATGACATAAAAAATTATTCCAAGCCATTTCGCATCAAAATTTAATTCTTTTTGGTTGATGCAAGATTATCTTCAGCCATGGATGCTCTTGCATCAAACACCCATGGTAGAAAGAAAAGTGACCTTGTCACTTCTGAAGAGGATAACCAAGGTGATTAACCTCAGCTTATGACAACCAATATGAGTCTTCAATAGGTCTTTCAAACCATTTTACCAAGTATTCAAATTATTTCTCATGCCTTGTGCTCCTACTCACCTTGTTGTCCAAAATTGCCTCTATCTTCTCCTTCTCTAAAGGAGGTGTTGGTATATGTAATTGTTCACCTATTGTACCTTCATCAATTTCAGCTTCATGAAACTTTGTTAGATTGGAAATATTAAATATAGGTGAAATATTGAGCTCACTAGGCAACTCTACTTCATATGCATTACTTGAATCATGCTTGTTTACAATTTTGCAAGGCCCAAATTTCTTCATTTTCAGCTTGTTATAGGTACCAACTAGAAATCTTTCTTTTCTTGAGTGTACCATTACTTCATCACCAATTTGAAACTCCTTATGTCTCCTCTTCAAATCAGATTTATACTTGTACTAAAAAATCATTTTAATGATGTGCTTTCTTACCTCTTCATGTATGATCTTCATGTGATCAGCAAAGTCCTCTACTTCTGCACTTTTATTTTTACTTTTATCTATCCTTTTTATATTTGAAACATCTCTTAGGCTACTGCCATAAACTATTTGAAATGGAGATTTCCCTTCACTCCTATTAATTGAGTTGTTATATGAAAATTTTGCTTGAGGTAGAACCAAATCCCACCCCTTTGGCTTGTCTCATGTAGTGTAGAAAATCGCAAACCTTTACAATTTCACACTATGTTTGCATCCCCTTAATTAATTGGACTTAATTAAGCCTCCAATTGACCAACTTATGTTTCCCAAAGCCTTATTATTCTTGTTTTCCAAAAGGGAAGCCTACATTAAACAATTTCCAACATTAATTTAAACACCTTGGGATTTAGGTCCTAGAACCCATTCGTCCAAGGGAAAATGGGTCCCCTTTAAGTCTTAGGACACAATTTTTAATATTTTTTTGCAGTATTTTAATGATTTAAATTCAAGTTTCAAATTTTGGCTTGTGGAATCTAATTTTGGGGAAATTAGATAAATACCTATAAATACCTAGTTATTTTATCAATTCAAATCTAACAAGCTAGAGGCAACTTTCACAAGAGAAAATATTATTGTCAAGAGAATTGAAGAGTGGATTTATCAGTCATCTATAGCAACAATTAAGATCATATCATCATGTCAAATTTCATGTCATGTTTTGGAGCTAACATTGTGATGTAGGTGTCAAGCATTCAAGCATCAAATCAAGCAATCAATCAAGCCAATTCATGCAAGATCCAAACCTTAGAGAGATGTGTTAGACTTCAATCCACTAAGCTTAGAACCCACTTTTTATGCCAGGTGCACACCATTCTACCCTTCTCAGATATGCTTGCAAAGAATCATTTTTATTTTTTTTATCATAATATTTTGCATTTCAAGTGTTATGTCATATAGTTTAGTTTGTTAATGCACTTTAATTTATCTCCCAAAATAGCAATTCAGTCATTTCTATCATAAGAAAATAACAAATTTCCCATATAGGGTTGACTCACCTCAAGGTTGAAAGTCAATCCTATCTTCGGGAGATCTCTTTTTCTAATGAAATTAGGAAAAGTGTGAGTATGTTTAAACATTTGGATCAAATATCTTTCAATCAATCCATATTGAATCCACACACACACCACTTACATTTTTCTTTATTTCATCTCCAACTAGACTTCTCAACAAATTGCCCAAGCTTCTATTCACCACCTCTGTTTTCCCATCCATTTGAGGATGGTAGACTGAACAAAACTTCAAATCATTCCTTAGCTTCTTCCATTATGTCCTCCAAAAGTATCCCACAAACTGTGTATCTCTATTTGAAACTATGCTCTTCGGTAGACCATGTAGCCTCACTACTTCCTTGAAAAACAATTTTGCAACATGTACAACATCATTGGTCTTTTTACATGGAATGAAATGATCCATCTTAGGAAATCCATCTACTAGCACAAATATTGGATCATATTCCTTTTGGGTCCTTGGAAAACCAAGAACAAAGCCATACTAATCTCTTCCCATGGCCTCTCGGGTACTGGAAAAGGATGATATAAACTCGTGTTTTGACTAATTCCTTTTGCAACTTGACAAATCCTACAACTTTGCACATATTTTATGATATCTTTCTACAACTGAGGCTAATAATATTTCTCTCCAACAAGTTCTATGTGTTAGATTTGTGAATAACACAAGACACAAGATCAAACAACAAACAAAACACCTTCCACACAAGAGCTCTACAAAACAAAGATTTGTTATTCCTCAAAAAAAAAATACTTACAGAATGAATAATACAAGAGAGAATGAATGATTTATAAGAGCAACCCTAATGATAAAGGGATAATATTATGAAAATTTTCAACATACTGTGTGATGAGATGAAATGATCTAATATTAGCTCTCTAGTTAACATAAATAAAGCATTGAGTTAACTAATAAAGAAATCCTAAGTTTAGCTTAAGTGCATGATATTTAGAATAATAATTAATTAAATATTAATTAATTATTCTATAATACATGATAACTCTAACACCCCCCTTAAGTGTAACTTAGGGAGTAGCTAAAAACTCAAAAAACCAATGCATAAAAAGCAAAGAAAGCATGAATGGGTCCCAACAACTTGTCCTGATGAGGCACCCATGTACAACTAAAAGATCTTTGAAAGACAAAGAAATGGAGAAAACCTCATGGGAAAAACTCCACTCCAAAAGAGATGAAACCGTGCATGAAAAAACATGAAGGAAGGCCTCATGAAGAACCCCCCAAGGATAATCTCCTTCACCCTAAGCATTGATCATAGCTGAAGATAGTGAGGCGATGCCAAAGGTTTCGTGAAGATGTATGCAACCTACTCCTCTGTAGGCATGTACTCCAAGGTGAGAAAACCATCTTGAATCAACTGTTGTATGAAATGCATGTGGATCTCTATGTGCTTAGTACACTAATGCTCCACTAGATTGTGAGAAATGTGAATGGTACTCTGATTGTCACACGAAAGAATAGTGGGACTATCAGGAGGAAAACCGAACTCAATCAATGATTGTCAAAGCCACAAAACCTCCTGGCTGACCCAAATTGTTGCACAATACTCAACCTCTATGGATGATAATGCAATAGCAGATTGCTTCTTGCAAGACCATGTAATGAGGCTGGAACTAAGGAAAAAAAAGGCTATAAGTGGACTTCCTATCATTGAAACCACTAACCCAATCTGAGTCAGTGAAGCCAATAATCTAAGGATCTCCTAATGTATAGTGAATACCATAATGTGAGGTGCCCTGAATATATCTCAAAATTCGTTTGGAAGCTTACCAATGACTCTCATGTGGATCATGTGAGAATCAAGACACAAGACCAACCATAAATAAAAGATCAATACGTGAATGTGTTAGGTACAAAAGACTACCAACCAACTGCCTATATAATGTAGCATCTATTGAAGGAGTAGTACAAGTGAAAGACAATACAACACCTGATTGGAATGGTGTGGGGACAAGCTTGCAATCAAGCATGCCAAATCCCTGAAGCATTTCAAGAGCATATTTCTACTGAAATATGGAAATCCCATCCAAAGACTGAATAACTTGTAAACCAAGCAAGTAGTGCAGAAGGTCGAGATCTATCATCTCAAATAGCTCCATCAAATCTTGTTGAACATTCTGGATCATGGAGGATGAATCGCCTATAAGGATCAAATCATCCACATATAGCACAAGTATCAAAAGATCACCCTCCTATCTTTGAATGTTAACTATGGGATTAGAATGACATAATGTGAAGCCAAAAGAAAGCAAAAAAGTGTCCATCTTCTCATACCAAGCCTGAGGGGCCTATTTGAGACCATATAGTGAATGATGAATTCTTCAAACTACCAAAGAGTCCTTAGTAAAACCATGTGGCTTCTCCATATAAATCTCCTCATGAAGATCACCATGAAGGAAGGCACTCTTCACATCCATCTAAAATATTGACCATCCCTGTGAAGTTGCAAGGGAAGTACAAGGAAAATATAATTCATCTTGGAAACAAGGGCAAAGGTCTCAGAATAATCAATACCTTTGACCTGAGAGAAACCCTTTACAATAAGACAAGCCTTATACTTATCAATAGAGCCATCTACAACAGATTTGGTATGGTACACCCACTTGCATGAAACAATGGTTCCAAAACCTTAGGAAGAGGAACTAAATCCCAAGTATGATTCTTCATCAGAGAAGAAAACTCATCTGCCATAGCACTATCCCACTCAAGAATACCAACTCCCTCTAAAAACTTCTAAGGATCATTTGAAATGGTATGACTCAAAAGACTAACTCCCGATGTCTATGCACAAGTGTGATGGGAGTCTGAAGGATCACTTGCCAAAGGTCTAGTTGCATCAATAATATTGCGGGCCTACTTGGGTAAAGAATGAATATCTAGAGGTGGTGGGATAGCTAGAGCATCATCCTCATCCTTAAGGGATGAGTAATCCTCAGGATATGAGGAGTGAGTAGTAGGAGATGAGGGAGAAGCTAGGGATGGAGAATCCATCAGAGGAAAGCACTCATCAAACTGGACATCTCATCAAAACAAGACCTCTCTGGAATCAAGATCAAACAACATGTACACCTTAACATTCTCACAATAGCCAACAAATATGAGTGGTCATCTCTTCCTCTCCATGGCTTTCCGCTGAGCTTCAATGAATGCCCAAGCCTCACTACCAAAGACCCTGAATGAAGATACATCAGGCTTGACATGCACTAGTAGAATTTGGAAAATAAATGACTACGTGACTAAAAATTTTAGTCACAACAACTAAAGATGACCAAATTCTACTCATTTTTTGCAACACAACTATAAATGATTAAATAAATGGCTAATTTGATCATCATAAGTGACTAATTTGATCATTGGGTAAAAATCACAACTAAATAATTAGTCACACAAATAAAAACTAGACAATATGATATTAAAGTGGATAATTAAAAAATATATTTCAAATTGAAGGAGTGGGTTGTATTATAATATAATATAATAATAATATATTATATTACAATACAATATATAATATGATATTATATAATATATTATTATTATATAATATTATATTATATATATATTATATATTAATATTATAATATTATATTTATATTATATAACAATATATATTTATATATATAATATTATATTATAATATAATATAATATAATATTATAATATAGTATAATATTATATAATATAAATATTATATTATACTATTATATTATATTATGATATTATATAAACACATAATATATTATATTATATTATAATATAAATATTATATTGTTATATAAATATTATATCATATATTATATTATAATATTATAATATAATATTATATTATATTATATTATAATATTATACTATTATATTATAATATAATATACATTTATATTACATAATATTATAATAATATAAATATATAATATTATACTATATTATAATATTACATAATATAAATACATAGTATATTATTATATTATATAATATTATAATATAGTATAATATTATATTATAATATAGTATATTATTATATTATAATATAGTATATTATTATATTATAATATAGTATATTATTATATTATAATATAGTATATTATTATATTATAATATAGTATATTATTATATTATATAATATTATAATATAGTATACTAGCTATGGCACCTTGTGCAATGGGTACGCTGAAGAGGTGTGGAAGGTCAATTAGGAAAAAATAGGTTTATTTGTTGCACATTTGTGTAGTGTATGAGATCAATTGGTAGGTCATTTAGAAAATGATTTTAATAATATTATTTATTTTATTTTATTTTTTACTATAGAATAATAAATTTTATGTATTAACTATTATATTATTATATTACATTTATTATTTATGTATTAACTATTATATTGTTGATAAAGTCTAACAAATCATTCATACTGTCAGAATAGTCCATAAAGCCGCTAAGCTTCTCCGAAGGGAAAAGGGGGGAGTTGAAGTCCCCAACCACCATATACAAGGCATTTTTATCAATTGAGATTAAAGATAAAACTTCCTCCCACATACTCCTCCTTCCTCCCCTAGAATTGGGGGCGTAGATGTTGAACAGATGCCATGTGTGATTGTCATCCTTGAGGGTTACAACAAGGTAACTATGAGAGAACACAAAGGCTTCCCCATCAGCTTTAGCAAAGTTCCACATAGTGGCAATACCACCTAAGGCACCATCTACATCGCTATAGAAGAAGGTGGAGCTCGACCAATTTTGTTAGCAATAACAGAAAAATTCTGGTAAGTCATCTTAACTTCCTGAAGCAAAAGGACATCAATTTTAAGATCCACAATATATTACCTTAGTGCAAACTATTTCTAAGGACTATTCAATCCTCGTATGTTCCATGAAAGGAACTTCATTTTTTACTACGATGGGTTGAATCAAGGGTTGATTGACGACCACTGGCAATATCCCTAGCAGTAGCTTTATACCTTGACAGTCTCTTTGAAGGTCTTCCAACTCTACTATCAGTTCCCACATCCACTTTCTTAGTCCTTGTTTTCCTCTTTTGAGATTTCCAGTCCTCCATGTTATCACCATCAGCCAGAGCTTTAGGGGGAAAGGACTTGGAGTCCGAAGTGAGGATGACAGATTTAGTTACCTCTCCAACACAAACCTCCACACCATCCTGTTGGGAAGAGAAGATACACAAGGTAGCAGCCACCAAACTAGATTATGAAGGGGTAACTGGCCCATACCCCGTCAACTGTCAGATAGAAACAACCTCCATCGAAGGAACACCCACAGGTTTGTCAGCAACAACAGAACCCAACTTCGTGTTTCCCAAGTCCATGCACACAGAGGACAATGGAGACTGGATAACCTTTTCATCACCATTAGAGGTGAGAGGACCAGACACCAGGCCGAGATCCTTGAGAGAGGAGAGTTCTCCATCCTCCAAGAGATTCGAGGAAATCCTCAAAGCCTCAAAATTAGTTTTGGTCTTATCCCTGGGGTCAGGGGATTTCATCATTTCATACAATCCGTCTGTAAATGGATAATCATCCATTTCATTAATTTTTATACTCTCCCCCACAATACTAGTGTTAGGATCCAGCTGAATATTTTGCATATCAGGAGGCAAAGATGGGTTCTTCCCCTTAGAAAGGGGTTCCTTCAGTGCAATACTTTTGCAGTCAGTAATAATATGGCCTTGCTTGCCACATTTCTGACAAAACAAGGTGGAATTCTCATAAACTAGAGCCTAGGTCCATTTTCCCCACTTAGATTTGAGGGTGATAAAGTTGGGGAGAGCTTTGTTAATGGAGAAATTAACACAAAAGTGAGCAAAAACCAACCTGAATTTCTCTAGTGTGACCACATCTGCCACTACAAAGCTACCAAAGGAGCTCCCAATCCACCGGAAAATCCTCTCATCCCATAATTCCAATGGAAGGCCCGATAACGAAGCCCATACAGGGGCCATCCGAGTGAGTTCAGCAGACGGGTCAAACCCCGGCTTCCATTTAGCCAAAGACAGGAAATTTTTACCATAGGCCCATGTGCCTGAGAGGACGTAAATCAAATCCTCCTCCGCCATAAATTTGAAAAGGAAAATACCGCCAGGCATTGCCGATACAGTCACACTACCCTTCAACTTCCATCGAGCATTAGCCCATCTTCGGACCATATCAATAGTCAACCTAAAGGCCAAGAATCTTCCCACCAAAGCAAGGTGAAGAGAGGAAGCAACCTCATCCATGACCGTGTTAGGAAGGCAGAGCTCCGAGCCTTCCTCCATCTGAACAATTTCAAGACTGAAAGTGTTGAGAGTGTTAAATCTAGACTCCGTAAGGATATTCTTCTAGTACTCCTTAGAAGAGTCAACACCCCTGAGGTAGCCATTGTCCCCACCAGCAGGAGACCCAGAAAGTGCATTGGAGTCACACGAAACAAATGCCACATCCCCATGTGCTACATGCGGATGAATTTTGTCTGTATCGGGCGGGGGGTCAGGCTAGGGGGAGACAAAGGCCTCCCCTTATTCAAATTTGTCTGGATAGGGTGCTTGTCTTGGTGGGTTGGGATCTGGGATGCAATGCTTCTCTTGTTTCTCTCCCTAGAAATGTTTCTGACCATAGCCCAATTCTTCTCCAATGGATAAATAATTCGTTCCATGGCTCTCACCGTTTCAAGTTTGAAATTATGTGGATGACACACCAACATTTTAGAAAGCACATTGAGGATTGGTGGAGCTATTCGGTTCAGGGTTCTGCTATGTATAGAATTTCCCAAAAATTGGACTTTATTAAAAAAGAGGTTAAGGGATGGTCTAGAGTTACTTTTGGTGACTTTTTAAAAAATAAAAAGATGATCAAGGATAAGCTTGAGGGGGTTCAAAATCGTATGGCCAGGGGCTCTCTCCTTCAACCTTTACATGTGGAGGAGGAAATTTGGAGGAAGTGGAAAGATTTATTAAGTAAAGAAGAAATATTTTCGAAGCAGAGATCTAGAGTTCAATGGCTGAAAGAGGGTGACAGGAACTCTGACTTTTTCCACAGGACAACTTGTAGGCATAAAAAAAGAAACACCATCAAGTGCTTGATTAATGAAGAAAACTAGGAGATTACAGAGGTTGATAAAATTGGAGAAATAGTGGAATACTACTTTAGACATATTTACTTAGACACTAGTATCACCCCTTCTGCTAAAGTGTAGGACAGACTCCTAAGGTACCTCCCTTCTAGCATCAGTGAAGAGGATAATTTATAGCTATGTGCCCCTGTTTCAGAGGAGGAAGTCAAGATGGTTGTGTTTGCTATGGGTACCTATAAATCCCTAGGGCATGATGGCTTTCCCTCGACTTTCTTTCAAGATTACTAGGACATTGTAAGCTATGATTTAGTCATGGATGTCAAAGATTTTTTCAGAATTGGTAAACTGCTAAAAAAATTGAACAATACCTTCATTTCTTAGTCTCAAAAATGTAGGAACCAAAGTATATGGCTGACTTCAGGCCTATAAGTCTTTGCAACACTGTTTACAAGATCTTTTCTAAGGTCCTTGTTAACCATCTCAAGCCACTGTTGGATAAGATTATCAGCAAATTCCAAAATGGATTCATGCCTGGAAGACAAATTCTTGATGCTGCCATTATGAATCATGAAATAATCCACTCCATGGAGAAAAGCAAAAATAAAGGTATGGCTTTCAAATTAGACATTTCTAAGGCTTATGATAGGGTCAGATGGAAATTTCTTTATTCGTTCTTGCTAAATTTGGGTTCAACGATAAGGTGATTAGTCTGGTTAAAGAATGTGTGGAGATTGTCCAGTATTTTGTCATGGTCAATGGGACCCCTTGGGGGTTCTTTAAGACAGACAAAGGCATTAGACAAGGTGACCCTCTATCACCATACCTATTTATTATGATTGTTGAAGTCCTTGGTAGGAATTTTCTATCCTTGCTTCACTCTGGGAAAATACAGGGAATCTGGGCTGCCTCCACCCTACCCCCCTCTATTCTTCAACAATTTGTGGATGATACCTTCCTTTTTGGAAAATCTTCTATGGTAGAAGCTAGAGAATGGAAGTTCCTTCTCCACGATTATGCCAATGCCTCTAGGTAATGTATAAATTATAATAAAAGTTATATCTATTTTTTCAATACGAAAGTTGATCTTCAAGCTAAGATATTATCTATCCTAGGTTGTCATAGTGCTACTCTTCTGAGGATTTACCTTGGTTTACCCCTCACTGTTAAGGAGATTACTCACAGTTTTTGGAATAATATTTTAGAGAGAATGTAAAAGAAGCTTATTGGATGGAAAGGTATACTCCTTAGTAATGTTGGTAAACTGCAACTTCTCAAGGCCTCCCTACAAGGGATCCCAGTCTACTTCCTCTCCCTCTTTAAGATTTCAGGCTCTATGGCTGAAAAACTTGAAAGAATACAAAGATCCTTCCTTTGGACTGCTGTTGAACAGAGAAAAAGGCTTGCTCTTGTGAACTGGGAAACTGTCTACCATCCTAAATGTCAAGGAGGTCTTGGGATTAGAAAGATCACCAATTTGAACAAAGCCCTCATCACTAAGGTTGGTTGGAATCTTATGCTGGGAAAGGTTGAATGGTGCAACATAATGAAGGCTAAATATTTGAACTAGGAACACTTCTCCTAGGCCTTGGATCTGATGGGTCTCCCATCGGGTTCAAAAATTTGGAATAATATCCTAAAATGCAGATCTCTTTTGAAGGAAGGTACCAGATGGAAAATTGGGAATGGGAGATCAGTAATATTCTAGGAGGATAGCTAGCTGGGGGGCAGACCCCTTGCTAATAGCAATTTCAACATCTTGCGGGAACATGCTAAGGAACATATTGGTACTTTTATTGTGGATTATACTACACCCAGAGCCAAATGGAAAACTCTGGAATTGATTTTCTTGGATAGACTTGACCTCCTCCCTAAGGTTGTTGAGCTTTAGGTTCTTTTAAACAAGATGAGACTTCCTCTCTTTCCTAGGGAGGACAAGGTTTTTTGGACAAAGAATCAGTCAGGGGCTTTCTCTATCAAGTCTGCTTATCATCTGTTGCTAAAGTTTGATGGTGATGAGTATTGTTGGAAGAAGGTGTGGAACCCTTACCTCATCCCCAAAATCAACTTCTTTTGGTGAGCCTCCATTCATGGTAAAATTTTAACTATTGATAACCTTGTCAAAAGAGGCTTTCAATTTCCCAACTGGTGCACCCTTTGTAAGTCGAAGGAGGAGACAATTTCCCATCTCTTTATCCACTGTCAATTTTCCTCCCAAGTTTGGAAGAATGTCTTACAAAAGCTCAACATCCATTGGGTTTTTGATAGGAATATTCATCAATTCATCTTTAATTGGAGGTGCCCCTCTAAACACCCTTTAATCAGGCAACTTTGGCAACTTATTCCTCCGCACATTTGCTGGTGTCTGTGGAAAGAAAGGAACTGGATTTTTAGAGAGAAGGAGAACAGTGTGGATAGTTTGTTGATAATCATTAATAAACTCCTTCTTGATAACATTTCAATTTGCCAGTGGAAAACCCCCAATGGCCCTCCTATAGGTTGGGATAAAAATATAGCTAAAATTTGGAATTTTCCTAGTGACTTCTAGAAGTTTGATAACTCCAAGAAGATTGTCAAGAACAACACAAAGTGGAAAACTCCAAAACCACCCTGGTTTAAACTGAATTTTGATGGGGTGGCCAGAGCTAGGAAGGCTGCGAGAGGTGGTGTCATTCGAGACCATAATGGTTGCTTAGTTGTTGCCTACTCAGGGAACCTAAAAGATCACACTTGTAATTAGGCAGAAAGTATGACCCTCCTCTGGGGCCTCAAAGTTGCACTGTCAATTGGCGTTAAGTCCATGGAAATTGAGGGTGACTTGCAACTGATTGTGGAAGCCACAAAAGGCAAGATGGTTGCTGGCTAGTCCATCCAAGGGGTAATTGAATACATTCACTCTCTTCTTACCATACTTCAAGAGTTCACCATTTAGCATGTCTACAGAGAAGGAAATGTGGTTGCTGACAATCTGGCTACGGCCAGGCTTGATTGAGAAGGATTACGATGCTGGAGGAAAGAAGATTCTTTGCCTCCTTCTAATGTGGCTCTTCTAAGAAAGGATTTTAACGAAATTCGCCATGATTCCTAAAAATTTCTTTCTTAACTTAGTGTGGTTGTTACTAACTTTTGTTAGTAATGATGGTGGGAGTTTTTATTTAAATAACTGGTCATTGTGTGGGAAGAGTGCGAGGGAGGATTTGCCACATGTCACATACGGCCTTTTTTGGTTCACCATCAAGGCTTTCTATTTTGATCCTAATGACCAATGGGGTCATTATTTTTTGAACCCCCTCAAAGTTTGTGATGATCTTTTCAGACTGGTGGATTTTGTTCGATTTTTTGAGATGTTCGGATTTATTTTCAATATCATTTCTCTTCATATCATGGACTTCTCACACGAGGAAACTGCTAGGCCTGTGCTAGCAATGGGAAGGGGCATTTATTATCATCTTTTTTGGCTTTTCAAGTTACCTTTTACCATCCATTTCTTTGTGGTGTTTTCTAGACTTGGTTTTCTTTGTATCTACCCTGCTATTTTTCTATCTGTCACTGTTCTAGTTTTACGTGGCAAGTGTGTTAGAGCTATGGGTGGGGACCAGGTGCATGTGGAGCCAAATAAGTGTGATGAAATGAAGGTGGATGACACTGTCAAGCATATATTCAAGGAAGGTGGTATCTCCCAGTATATGGAATTTATGACTGGCCATGATGAGGGTCTATCTAAACAATTCATGACCTCTTTGAATGCCAGAAGGGTCACCATTGGAAGTATTTCCTTCAATATCGATGAGGAGGTCATCACCAAGGCCATGAGTCTCGCTCTAGATGGGCATACTTGGAAGAAAACCACCAAAGTTTTTGATCAGACTAGCCTCAACTTGTTCTTCTGAGGTGACGAGAAACCTGTCAAGTTATCCGGAGGCTATGGACCGTGAGGCACTTCACGAGCATTGGGACAGAATTCAAATAAAAATTTCACCATCCTCCACCAAGGGCTTATGTCTAGACTTTACCATTTTCACTCATCCCTTTGCCCTCCTTGACCCATTACTGTTGTTGAAGCTTCCTGGCCCACCTCTATTGAAGAGGCTCTAGTTTCTTCTACTCCCTCGTCGACTAGCATTATGGAAACCCCTAGCCCAAACAAGAAAAAATGTATCAAAAACCCATCCTTGAAAGTTTCTCCACATGACACATCCCCCTCTCTGGGGCCCATTGTGGAGAGCAAAGATAAAAAAAAATGCATAGCCTCTACCCCGAGAATTAAGTCCAAATCCTCCAAAAAGATAAAATTCTGACTCCAACAAATTGACTCTAACATTTAGATCACCGAGGAGACTAATACCCCTCGCAGGTCAAATAGACTGGTTATCAAGCAAGAAAAAGGGAAGAGTTTAAAGGAGGTCTCAGATTTTGACAATGGTGATGGGAGTGAGAGTAGGAGTAAGGAGGAAAAAGATGTGGGGGAGGAGGCTCTCTCAGTTTCTGCTAGTAGCTCCCATGTTTCTGAAAGCCTTAAAAGGGGTCCTGCCAGCATTAAAATAAAGGAGGTCAAGTCTCGCGCCTCCAACATTGTGGAATGTAAGGCTCCCATGGAGGAATCCTACAGTAAACAGGATGTTGTCTGGGAGGAGGTTGACAATCTAAAAAATAGATTCAAGAGTTTGGAGAAAAGACTATAGGATGTTACTCATTTTGCTTTGAAGATTATGCACAGGTCAGCCACTACGTTATGTCTGTTGCAGAAGGACAAGTTTGCGAACGATGTGGAGGAAGAAGCCGTCAGCAAGGAATTGCTTAGGTTCCTCACTGAAGATTGGGCTACCATAACTTTAGTTAAGCCTTGCAGCGGGAAAAAAGATTAGTCTTTGGTGGGTTTAGGTTTTTTGACTAGGGATGACTGAATCAACCTTCGTTTATATTTTGTTCTGTTAAAGACATTGTTATTATGTTTATTTTTCTCTATGACTGGTATGACCCTTGGTGGTCAATAACTAAGATTGTTTTAAATCGTGCTATCATGATGGACATTACTAGTAGCTTTAGTTCAATTGTTAGTTTTTTGGATTGTTTTTGATATGATTTGCTTAGGGTGATGGTTTGGTTTTTAGACCTATTGTTACTGTGATGTTAGTGTTAGTCTGTTGTGGATGGTCGTTGGTGCCTTGTATTAATGGGACAAAACCCTTGGTTTGTTGCTTTTTATATCAAAAACTATTATATTGTTATATAATATAGCATTATATATTAAAAATCAAATTATTTATTATATATTTTTGATAATTTTCCTAATCATATTTTGTATGCACATGTATTAAAATAGAAACAAATAACCTTACTTGAAAACTATTGAATATTTTATTTATTATTTTAAAATGTATATCAATAATATAAAATTATTTTACTTAGACTTAAATAATAAGTAAAACTATATAATCACATTATCAATAAATTAATTAAAAATTCTCACTATTGCCGTGAAAGCTCCTTTTATATTATTTTATAATTAATAAAATAATTATAAACTAATAAAATAATTTTTAACTAAAAATAATTATAAACTAAATATAAGTCCCACCCCTTTACTTTATCGAAAATAATTATAAACTAAATATAAGTCCTGCACCCTTTACTTTATCAACTTGATTAATATTAAAATGAAGATAGCAGGCGCCGCAGAGATTAAAAAATGAGGTGGCAATGGCGGCATAGGTAACTTGAGCTTTTCACTCTACTGTGTTTTTTTAATTACTTTTTTTTAACCTTTTAACTTCACCGCTTTTCACAGCACAACTAATGTGCCTCATTATTTCTGCAGGCAAGCTGCGTAGGAATCATTGATACACACGCTTTAAACTGGCGAAACGAAAATCAATGAAAAATGATGGACGGCTCAGATGTGTTTTCTGTCAACCAGGTATCTGGTGGCTTTTCAACCATCCGTGGGGAAAATGAGCTTTGAAATCTTATATAGGACACGCCTTCAAGTAAATATTATATTTATATTATATTATTAATATTATAATATTATATTATTATATAATATTATATTATATTATTAATATATAATATTATATTATAATATATTTAATATTATATAATAATATAATATTATAATATATTTAATAATATAAGCGAGAGATTATTTATTTTGGATTTCATTTTGAAATCATTTTTAGTGGCAAAAAATTGAAATCCTTTTTAAAAAAAACCCTAATCGTTCCCTAATTTCATTTTAATAAACATACTCTAAAACCGTCATTGAAACCTTATTTTCAGGCTACAGCTTGCCAAATTGGTGCTCAACCGGTGGGAGTACTCTATGCTAGAAGGTTGGAAGAGCGAGATCAGACTTTCTCACCCTCCCTGATTCCCGGTTTGAGTCCTCAATGAGGAAGAGTTTGGAGGAGCCGAAACCAATAGCGACGAGAAAGCAGCAAAAAATGGCAATAATGTAAAAACCTAAATGTGCTCATTATCGGATCTTGGCCGTAATTTCATTTTAATAAACATACTCTAAAACCCTTGTCAAAACCTTATTTTCAGGTTGTTGCTCACCAAATTAGAGAAGTGAAAGGTCTCTACCAACAAGGGAAGCAGTTGGGGGAATTGGCAGGATATACAATCATCTATAGAACTTATTTTTTGCCATTCCTTCAAACTTTAATTTCTTTAATTTGTTGCCCTAAAACTATGTGCTTCTCATTCCAAAACCCTATTACATTTAACTTATTGTTTTGGGACATTGCAGGTGAAGAATGATGGAGGAATGTAGGGTAGCACTAGAAAGAAGTGAAAGTTTTGCTTATTTTTGTGTTGCAAGTTCAAAACGTCACCAGGGCCGACCATTTCTTTGGTTGGGTGCATATTTAACTACATAGGGTAAAGGAAACCGTGATGTTAAAACCTAAATGTGCTCACTATTAGGATCTAGCCATAATTTTCATTTCATAAACATACTCTAAAATCCTCATTGAAACCTTATTTTCATGCTACAACTCGCCAAATTGGAGAAGTGAAAGGTCAATACTAGGGAGGAAGAGTTTGGAGGAGCGAATTAGACAAGGTGCATGAACTACTTGACAAAATACCTCAAAGAAATGTGATCTCATGGAATGCATTAATTGCAAGATATGCACGAAATAGTTTTATTGAAAGGGGCTTTCGAAATAAGGGAAGGATTTTCTGCAGTCGCCTTACGATTGATAGGCTCACCCATGAATAGATTTGAATTTCATATATTCTTTATTTATTTATTTATCTATTTATGCATCATAAGAATTTACTGTTAAACTAGATAGCAGTTTTATATACAACAATTCTGCAATATGAGGGTTGGTATCATTTAAAAGGTCACAGTATATTTTACAGACACAATTTCTATTTCAAAGGGTCTAATGTATATTAGTTGTATGTAGTTATGAAACTGTGTTTGATGGTTTTCCAATTATGACAACGTTTGAAAACAGTTGCAAATATGGGTTGTGTGATCAACCACCATGAACACAATATAAGTTTGATGAACTTCAATTTAGGGCTTCTTGATTACTATGAAAGCTTTCTTGAGTTTCAAATCTAATTGAAATACTCAAGAAATGAAGTGCAAATGAAATGCTATGATACAAATTCACTATTTAACAGTGCATGAGCTGAGATGGATTGATACAGAGTGATTCTCTATTTTATGCCTTTTTGAATTCTTCAATTCTTCAATAAATTTTGTAAAACAATTACTGAGACAAGTTTCCAGTGAGGCACATCATTTATATGTTTTGACTTACCAATAACGCTGTAACCATTGAGGTTTTGATTTGCTAGTGAGGGTTAGTGAAATAAGTTTTTAGAGTGGTTTTTTCTCCCTGCACAAGGTTTTTCACTCATAAATATTGTGTTGTGGCTCCTCTTGATTTGTGATCTGTTTTTCTAATCAATCATATTTGTTCAAGCATTTTAATCTTCATTTCATGGTGTTTCTCTCAATATTTTAATATCTATGATACTTCAAGTTTATATGCATAAATTTGTGAGGATTAATTAAGTTAGAATCATTGATTCACCCAAATAAATGACTAAACCATGACTAAATAAATGACTACCATGACTAAAATAAATAAATACCATGACTAAATAAATGACTACAATGACTAAATAAATGACTACCATATCTAAAATAAATGACTACCATGAATAAATAAATGATTACCATGACTAAATAAATGACTACCATGACTAAATAAATGATCAGTTAACAACAATAAATGAATAAATTAATGACTAAATATACTACCAAATTGATCAATCAAAATAACAAATAAATGACTAAAAATGGTTTAGTCATGAATTTGGTTGTGTTATAAATGACTGGCAATAAACTACTAATGGTCACATGACCAAGCTAATGGTCATGTGACCAATTTTTAGTAGGTTTTTTAGTCATTTATTGTTGTTTTTCTACTAGTGATGGGACCAAGCCTCCTCAAGAGTCATAGGTCATAATGTCTTGTGAGGCATATGATTCTGAATATAATTGGCACAATTAACTACCTCAACCCAAAACGAAGAATGCATATCTCATAATTGAATCATACAGTTGGCCATCTCCTATAAAGTTTTGTTCTTTCACTTAAAAACACCATTTTGTTGAGGGGTGAATGAAATTGTAAGATGATGTTGCAAACCATGCTCAGTGAAAAATTCCCTAAAATTCTGATTAACATACTCCCCCCATTATTTTTGTGTATCCATCTGATAGAAAGACCAAAATGCTTCTCCACAAATGCCTCAAAGATCTTGAAAGAATCAAAGGAATCACTCTTATACTTAAGAAAGTACACCCATGTATGCCTGGAGAATTCATCAATAAATGTGAGTATATATTTGGCCCCTAAAAAAGAAGTTGGAAATGACATGAGGTCACTATGAACCAACTCCAAAGGTGCCTTGACACGTGTAGCTCTACTCGTAGGAAAAGAATCTTGATGATGTTTTCCAAGAACACATCCATGACAAACACCATTAGTACAGGAAATCTTAGGGAGCTCAGACACTAATGCATGTGTACTCATCTACTGGGGATATCTATAATGGACATGACCAAAGCGTTCATGCCACAACATGCTCATAGTGTCTACATGTGCTATGAAGGATGAACCTGAACCAATGGAACTCTCAAAATGATCAAATCAGTATAAATGAGAAGAAGAATCAACACTCCCAATATCCATGATAATATCAAGATCATGAAGGTCACAAATAACTACATCATGTGGGGTAAACTTGACTATACTACCAGTACCAGATTGAAAAATATGATACACTAAAAGAAGTTTGGTGGAGATATAGGAATTATAATTGCCTCCTAAAGAAAGCCACCCTCAAGTGTGACAGTGCATAAGCCCAAAATTGAAAGTTATGTAAAATCCCCAACTACAATCTGAGTAGTACTGCAATCTGAAAGGGACAAGACCAAATCCTAAGAATGTGTCATGTGATGTGTCACATTGAAATCAAATATATATGGAGCTACAGAAGGTAAGGATCATGCAGAAAGAGCATGACCTTTACTTGTAGATGAGGAAGAATATTTAGGGGTGGAGATGTTATGATGTCGCATGGATTCCTCCAAATCCTCTAATCTCTTCCAGCATCGATTGACTAGATGTCCATCCTCACTACAAAAATTGTAAGGTTCACTTGATGTCTTCTTCGTCTTGGAGGAAGACTCACCAAACTTAGAAGTTTTATCATACTGAGGATTGGTTTGAGGTTTTCGTTCTGACTTCTGAGATGTTTTGGAGGCACATTCACTGCCTAATGAAGAATCTTCCTTTGGATTATGTTTCTTCTTGTCTTTCCCTTTGGATGTTTCTGCTACTAATGCTTGGGTTTTAGAAGCAGAAAGAGATTCAAATTGAACCAAATTTTCCTATTCACGATTCAAACGCTCACATAAAACCTCAAAATTAAGCATGGTAAATGCATCACCCAAAGCATCCATAGTAGAGTAGAAAGAAGAAGAGAAGACCTAAAATGAACCTTGAAGCTTAGACAGAATCATAAAAAAAAATCAGTTTTATCTAAGTGACTTAAACCTCTACAAGAATTCCTCAATGGAGGGGAAAGAATCAAGTACAAGTGATGTTAATTTTTTCTCAATCTAGAGAGCTTTATACTTATTGATGGTGCCAAAAATATCACTGAATCTCATCCACATATCCCTAGGAGTGTTGCAAGACTCTAGATGAAACAAGAGAGTGTTTGAAACATGCAATGAAATCAAACCCATAGCCCCATATGTCTTGTTCCTATGCTAAAATATCTCAAATTGACAAGTCAATGTTGGTTGTACTTCATCCAAAGTGGACTATAAACCTTTAGACATGAGAATTTTGCTCATTTGAGCTTTCTAGGTATGATAGTTGTGTGGCGTAAGACATTCAAATGAAGAATTGTCCGCCATGATGGTTGAGGTTTTAAAAATAATGTGTGGTATAGGATGTTTGATCTATGATGCATATATTAAGAAATACACCCCCCACAAAAGGAAAAACACCAAACCCTAATACAACTTTGAGAGCAAAAAAGATTTAAAAATCAAACATCACATTAGAGAGATCCCTATGTACCTAGTCAATATTCTAAAAAATGGATTGCATAGCTATGTAGAGCACTGAAAGAGTTTTCCAACACCTATTCATTCACAAAAAACAAAATATGTTTTCCCAATTTATGGCCCTAGAAGCGCAGAAAAGAAGGGCTAACTTCAACTTACTATAGCAACTTTCTGGTAAAAAATCAAGAAAAACTACCTATAGATCTAGAATGGTCTCAGAACCATCTTTCTGATGGTATAATTTTTTTAAAAAATGAAGTTCATACACCCAAGATAGACTTGATTTTGTAAAATTTTCACAATTAGGCCCTCAAGGGAAAATAGTGACTAAAAAAATAAGCCCATAGTCACATGCAAGACCGGGTGGTTGGGCGTAGGTGCCTAGGCATTGACCCCTGGTTACCCACATGACCATAGGGGGATTTGAACCATCAAAAAGGGTTGGAGTGTAGGTACTGGTCATAGATGTGATTGTTGTCTTTAGAAACAAAGCTTGTGGGGGCTTAAACCTGGTCGGTAGTGAGATTTGGTGGCAGGTCGCCACTAGTGGTGAATTGTAGTGGTCGTCACCCAAACAAGTGGCACAACATTTTAATAAATCGTAGCACATTTTAAAGTGTTGTGTTTTATTTTAAAAAAAAATTGTACAATTTTGTACAGTTTTTGTACTAGGGCCCCTGGTATTTTTTTTTGCCTCTAGAACCTCTACACCCAAAATAGGCAAATTTTACATCAAAAATTATCGAATCAACCTCTTGAACGCAATGGTGAGGTCCGTTTCATGCCAAAGTGCTCCTAAAATTCACCCACCTCCAAAATTTGCAAAAAAACCACTAAAAATTCTATATTCAATCTTGTAATCCTAGATGAGAAAAAACTCAAAAATGGAGAAAGGGTTCATTGAATCCTTTTTCTAATACAATGTTGGATTTTTGATTAACATGAGACACAGTATCAAACAATGAACAAAACACCTTCCATGCAAGAGCTCTGCAAAACAAAGATTTGCGAATTCCTCAAACAAAAAAACTTACAGAATGAATAATACAAGAGAGAATGAATGCTTTATAAGAGCAACCCTAATGATAAAGGGATTAGATTATGACAAGTGTCAACATTGATGAGACAGAATGATCTAATATTATCTCACTAGTTAACATATTAAAGCATTGAGTTAACTAATAAATCAATCTTAATTTTAGCTTAAGTGCATGAGATTTAGAATAATAATTAATTAAGATTAATTAATTACTCTCTAATACATGATAACTCTAACACTATGGTCTTATCAAAACCAAAATGTCATGAAAGTTGTCCACTATGCTTTTCTTTAATCAAATTCATTCTCATTGAACTGTTAGGAATGCACAATTTATTACCTTTGAATAACATACCATCTTGGATTAAATAATCCAAGCACTTTGTCTTATCTACTACAATAGGTTCTTTGCAAGCTTTCCAAGCCTCTCTAAAATCAGGATCCTCTTCATACAACTCTTTCAACTCATTCAATCCAACAACTTCCATCTGCATTTTAGTTAGCAAACTTTTTATTCTACTCAATGCATTTGCAACCCTATTACACTTCCCACTTCTATGCTTCAAAACAAATGTGGAACTTTGAAAAAATTATACCCATTTCATATGCCTCTGATTTAACTTCCCTTGACTATTCAAATATTGAAGTGCTTGATGATCAGTAAATAAAACAAACTCCTTAGGAAAAAGATAGTGTCTCCATTGTTTCAATGCTTAAACAATAGCATAAAATTCCTAACAATAAACTAAATATTTCTTCTTTGCATTATTTAACTTCTCACTAAAGTAAGCAATGGGTTTACCTTCTTGACTTAGAACAGCTACAATGGCATTACCACTTGCATCACAATCCACTTGAAATACCTTACTGAAATTAGGAAGTGCTAAAACAAGTTGTCACTTTAGCCTTCAACAAATCAAAACTCCTTGTTTCCCCTATAGTCCATATGAAATCTATTTTTTTCCCTCTTATGGTCTCAATTAGTGGTGGAAAAATACTACTAAAGCCTCTAATAAACTTACTATAAAAACTTTCCAAACCATGAAATGATCTCACCTTTGTAGCACTCCTATGTGTGGGCCATTCTAAGATAGCTTTCACCTTTTTTGGATCCATCTTGATTCCTTCTCTTAAAACAACGAATCCCAAGTATACCAATTCCCTCTTCATAACACTACACCTCTTCAAGTTAATGAGCAACTTCTCTCAAATTTTCAAAAACAAATATGATATGCCTCAAATGTTCTTCT